>JAODIE010000004.1:384486-409859 GCA_027575565.1 Diploeciton nevermanni | reverse complement strand
TCTTCTTAACTGAGGCGGGCGGCATTTGACAGGCCGAGGTTTTTAGATAATTCAACATATCTAAGGAAGGCATTTGTAGTTTGCTGCTTTGGTATATATTTTTTATTGGATTGATTGCACATTGTTATTTTAGAAAAAGTGGACTAAGTGTTAGTTTCTGTTGATTAATGCCGATATTATTGTATGTATTGTTGTTTAATAAATGTGGTGACTTGCTAAAATACAATTAATGGATAATATGAACTACGTAATTGTTTACCATAGAAACAACATTGCTATTAGTTACTAATATCATTATTATTGTTCCAGAATTTCTCAGTCAGACAGACATAAAATAACAACTTAAAGGTAAGCATTTTAAATATATATTTACCTATAAGCGAGCATTATGCTTGCGATCCCAGAGATAAAATCAAATGTGTATAATTCATGATATAAAAATGCAAATTTATTTTATGTTGTACTTTCTATTGGCATTAGTATTATTACCAAATATGAACCCTTTTATTTTTTCTACATTATAATCTATATTTGGTATGAATGTTAATGACTAATAATTTTAAATTACATAATGCTGTAATAATCACCAAAAATATTCAAACAGTTTCGAGCTTTTAGAGTAAAATGTTCTAAAATCAAACAACCAGTAGATAATCTATTATCTACACAATCAATTTAATTATGCCACCCCTATGAACTCAGCACAATGCTGTAAGCATTAACAAACTCACACCTGGTATAATTACGTTTTACTTCAAATTCTTCAAATTTACTTCAAAAAGGTAATTAAAAGTTTTTGTAATATTTTATTACTGATCATTTTATCGCTGCAATTATTCTTTGATTCGTGGAGAACACAAAAAGTTGTATTTGGTTGATTATCCAAATGACGTTCGTGCGTGCAATAGTTGTGAATATAAATGTTACAATAGCAGACTTGCACTACTATAATTAGTTATTTGCATGTTAACGCATGAAAATTCAGAGAATAATAGATCCAGAAATATTATTACCTGTATTCTATGTTGAATTGAACAAAACACGGAGTGTGAACATACAAACACAATTAGTTGATATTGTTTTCAATATATTATAGTTTTTCTTAGGGCTAAAGTTAGAGGAATAATGGAGGGTTTGTTGAGCTTCAGCTATCCAGAGAGCATTCCGCCATTTTGATCCACTCATAACCTTAAAATGCTTTCTCTGTGGAATTCAAAAATTCTTTCTTGGTCGGTTATTTTTTGTTTAGCGGTTCTATGAACTTGTCCAAAATGTACACATTCTGATCCATTTCTCCGGGTACGAAACAACAGCAAGCGTGTTATATTATGGTCGGGGACGTAAAGTAGCACTGTTGCATGACGGCAGGCTTCCGGCATCGGTGGAAACCTTGGCCGGGCGAGCGTTACCATAGCCCATCGCCATGGCATGGACGCACTCCTAACATCCTCGTCGCAAACGGTGCGGTGTTGGTGGCCTGATGCGGTGAGGTGCGACGTGCGGCGCGTACATTCGGCATGCGCCAGGTAATCATGTGCGGCGTTCTTATTGTGCACGTAGTGTGTGTGTGTTGTTTGTCGGCGCGGTAGGTAGGTGCAGTACGCCTGCGTTGTTGTCATGTGCATTGTCGGTACCATTTGAATATCAACCAACGTCGACGTCAAAAAGTTTCCACCTTACTGCTTACAGTTTTCATGTGAAATCCACCGGTTTCAGTTCGGTCTCCAGCGCTTTCCCTCCGGGTGCTCGCCGGGTCTTGAGCACTCTGCAGGTTTTCCTTTATCATTCCTACTTCAACACTGGTAACGACGTTCATCCTATCGCCGAGTTTGTTTTGTGTTGTGTTTGATTCTATTTATTTTCCATTTAACAACCGACAATGACATACATCAACGTTAATACAAAAGTGCATCGGTTTTGCTTTGTGGGAATGCTCAAACTCGCGGAGAACATTCCCTTGAATAAGAGTTGAATGATGTATCAAACGTAATTTGAATGGGTAAAGCTGACTTGTGCGTTTTTTTATTTGCAATGAGCAGAAAGTTGGTGGTAATTACGTTGATTTAGTTGTTGATCGCACATATGCAGGTCTAGTCCTGGGCGCGATCGAGATGAGCAAAAATAAATTACATTCAGTACTCCATTCATTTCCATTAACGAGGAACGGCGAGGCCGTCAAACTAATCAATAACAGCCGCACCGCGTGTAGTAATAACCTTTAAAATTGATTTTTTCGCCTAACTGACGACCTATCCTTCGCCGCTTCACTACGCAGACCTCACGATTTTCACCTTGCCAATTTTCCCTGTCATTATTCGCACGATCCTCTTACTCACTGCGTTATCAGTTTACCCAGATCACTACTCTATCATCATCCTAACTCGTAATTTCAATTGTCCGGCATAAGTGTCGTTCCAGTTAGGCGCCATTTCTAGGAAGGCGCTGCTACTTCTATTTCGGTGCCATCGTGTGCCGTCTGCCATCAAAAGCCGATCCTTTCACCTTTATGTCGACTTCTCCTTTTGCTACTGTGTACATGTTTGTCTGTTTGGTCCCACCTACCCTCATATTTTTTTCCGTGCTGACGACTTGACGACTTCCTTGTTTCTCGTATCTGAAGCATATGGTGGGTCGATGGGGGCGCGTAGTTCGAACTCGTCACTCGACAACGTCGTCGATGTCGTGACCGAATGACGTCAAATCTGATTGTAGATTAGGGGTGCGTGCATATTTGGTTTGAGCGGGATGATAATAGTGCTGGATAAAAAGCACACGGTGTAGGAGGTGCACACCTGCGTCCTAATCGCCAACATGCCAATTCCAGTTGGGAGTTCTTAACAGAGTTGGTTTGTAAGCAAGACACGTATTTTTCAATTGAAAATCAAAGAAATGGATACAAGTTGGTTTTACTCATTGGAATAAGTGTTGAAGGGGGCTGTGATGGGGTGGATGGTAAACTGGTGCTCACTTCTGAACACGTGGCTTGGCACTGGAAGAATTCACAGATAGTTTAGAAGGATCGTGGTTCTTTTAATGCCATACCTTGTGCTCAGAGTAAATCATCGCAATCAAAAATATTTAAACAAAACAAGAACAGTGTACCAAAAATATGTATAAATGATTAATAAAGAAAAAACCACTTAGTGAATATGTTCTTGTCAATTCATTTATTTCCAAGTTCAATGAGCACCTTAAACAATGATTTATTGAGCACCATTTTTATTCATTTATTGATATCATAACTGAATCATCTTTTTTTACGTTGTTCCACAAGTTCCTCTAACATCCATAATTTATGACTTCAGTGCACAATATGCAGCAGCACAATATGTGCTGATGTGATCACAATTGCATTTCATCCGAGTCGAAGTACCGTTTACGTGAACCGTGCTTACTCACACTAGGCGAGAGCATTTATTGCGTCTCCTGTCTTCCTATCCCGTTCCTGTCCGTCTTTACTCTTGAAATGCCACTTTTTATTTAGCATTTTCCTCGACATGGCTAGCGCTTCTTCCGCATGCGTATGATTGCATTATGCGATTGCAGTTGAGATTTGATTGAAGGTATATTATTCGCCTACATACTAATTTGAACTGTTCGATAAACGTTTCAGACCATAGCAAAAGAATATCGTACGGTAATCATTCACAAAGAGTATTCATATTTAATCACGGAAATTGTAATAAATATCTATTATGTTCTCTGCGCTTGGTACTTATAGTAATTTGATTTGATTGATTTTTTTTTCTTGTTTATGGCATGTAATTTAATTTCACAGTTGGCCAGATCACGATTTCTGAGTGATTTCGAACAATTTCTGCTAGAATCGATTTATCACAGCAATTAAAAGTTGAGCAATTATTTTGCCCACTTTATTTTAGTGGTACCATAATCAGTATTAACTTAAATAGTAATAAGAAATAGCATGCGAAATTAGGAAGTGAAAAAGTTTAAACCGCGCATTGATCATTTTCACTTTTGTGTTTATTCACTCATTTACATTGCTTTTACCAATGTAAAACTCGATACTCCAAGACAATTAATTCTCAACACTCATTCTACATTGTTTCGTCACTTCCCATCTCTTAAGACTTGAAAATCTACAAAGTGCAACAGAAACGTAACATCACAAATTACTGTTTAATTACAATATCTTATTTATCTACTCATCTGAACTAATTTAAGAAGATAGCCTTTTGTTGTTGTTACAAATGAAGTGATTGCCTAAACCGCTATAAATCCAAGTTAAATTAAAATTACAAGCATTCTACATGGTCTAAATTGTAATTGCAAGACAAAAGCGTACAACAGTACAATGAAAGCCGCAATGTGCATTACACCTTGCGGTTGTTATGCAATGCAGAATGCAGGGAACAAATCAACTGTGCAAAAACCGGTGCAGATGTCGGCGCGCGTGGAAAATGGAAATTAGAAGCATAGAAGAATGATTAGATATTAGACGCATTTATACTGGATGTCTGTCCTACGCCTTGCATTAACTCCTAGAGGATTCAAATAACTTGGCTGTGTTGATGAAACAAATCGATAACGGAACAATTGCATCGCTTGTCTAGTTGTTAAATTTGTTGAAACATTTAGAACTGATAAAGTACTATGAAAATGTTCTAGAACTTAATACTGACCTAAAAGCATTAATTATGTGGAGTTCTTTTACTGGTGATGAATAAATAATATTATAAGCAGGCATCTGATTAAGTCTTGGGATGTTTAAGCATGCCAAGTTCTATGATTTTTATGGAAAATGTGGATTTTATTGAAAGGTATTTTATTTTTTTGCAGATGAGTCCAATAGAGAACGTTGTGCCAAATCTTGTACCAGATCATAATGAAATTAAACAAAATGAACGTTCAAGGGAACTATTTGGCGTTCAATTGGAGGTAAGTCATTTTTTCTAGAACATTGATGGTATAAACTACAAAAAGTTTATGATACTATAGTATACTATTTTGGAAAATAATGAATTTTGTTTGTTCAATGGTATAAATTATGATATTCTGCGCATTCAAAGTGCGGTGGTATTTTTTCACATTTCTCTACATGGTTTTTCCATAAATTTGCAGCGGTAGGGCATTTTCTAAGGTCGATAGAGGTAATAATAGGAGGCCGCAAAAATGGCGGCCCTTATCACGACACGCGATTCTTATCGCTCGCGTTCAGTATTCCAATACAGTCGCAATTACGCCGACACATAATTCCTCATGCACGCACAGCTTTCCCAGCTAATGTCGGGAGGGCATGTGGAAAGCAATATAAACATTAATAAAACGCCACTGGCAGAGTCTGCAGTGCTTGTTGGGAAATATGCATGGTCGAACATTAGTCTACACGAAGGACCTCAAACACGAGTTTTACGGCGTAAATCTTTGTTGACTTTTTGAAGAGTCAAAATGTGACAAAATCCTACTTTAGATTACTATAAGACATCAAAATTTTTATAATAAATACATAAAGTATTAAGTTGAGCTAATCTTGCAATTAGTTTAAATTATTTCCTCGATTTTCCTTTTATTGCCCTTGCACGAATCACTGCAACGAGGAAAACAGAATGAAATTTACCATTAATTTCCCTAACGACCATCACCTCGTCATGGACATTAGCACACCAGTAGTGCACGTAATGAAAAACAAGGTATCCAAGCTGGGAATACAAACAAACCGGCTACAGTAGGCTGGTAGCGCTTTCATTGATTCTTCAATCGGTGCGCGAGTTGCGAGTGGCACTCGGTGGTTGTTTACATGGTTACCATATCGTTTGTGCCAGTAACTTGATGGTTCCTAGTAACCAGCGATGGCGTGCCGTAAGCACCATTACACCACATGTCCTACCTGCCGCCCACGCTGCGGAAAACACGCGTATGCGGATATGCGCGCCCAGAGAAAGCTGGTGCATTGCATTAGCGGAAAGCCCGAGGAGGGAAATAATCGATGAAGCCAACTGGTCGCCCCTGGGAAAATCAATTTGTCCTAGACGAGTTGTGCTTTTTAACAGGAATTGCTTTTGCTTTCTAGTGTTTTGGAGTTCTTAGATTTATGCGTGGACTAGGAGTGTTTAGAGGGCTGTTGTGATATGCTGATAATGCATGCAAGTTTGTATCTTTGTATATATGCTAGTTTGTATTGTGTGAGAATTGATTGGCCGGTGTGGATTGATAATGGCAGACATAAACCAGAAATAGTTTTTCACTGTCATTAGTTTTGTAGACACGTTTAATAAATTATCTAGGAATTGCAGAGTGACCATCTTTTTTCAACCTTTCACTTCTATTTTATGTAAAAATCACATTGTGTGATTTCAATATGATATTTTTATTTTATAAATATTTCTGATATCTTATTACATGAATTATACATAAAACTGTATTGACAGTCAGTGATTGATTATCTTGTCTTTTTTTATTTATTAAATAAATAGTAAAAGTAATTCAAACAATAAAACACTTTCCAGTAGGGTCTCGAAAATATCTTATAATGATAGGTAGTAGTGATAAATTACTTTTTAATAATTACACTTAAAAGCATTTTGTGTCAGGACCTTAGAATTTACGAAAAGTAAGAAGACAATAATAATTTCAATCAAGTTTATTGAACAATTAATAATTGGAACATTAACTCATTTGTAATGGCGCAATGCACGTTGTTCTCTGCACGTAATCTAACGCAAAAAACAGCTTATCTTTTATTATCGTGTCTTGTAAATTATGTCTCACCAATTGACTTGCATCCAGCTTAAGAATTGTTATAGGCGAGAATAGCTCTTGAGTTGAATTGGGCTTTAGGCCAATTTACATCTTGGCATGTGAAACTTTCTCATGCTCATGTAATAAATTGTCGTTAGCATGAAAATGTGTATACGTGGATCATTAGGCATGTGGCCGTGCGTAGGAGTTAATGTGAATCTCTATCTGCAACATCCATAATGTAGCAAGCTACTAAGTTCGTGCACGTGTTGATAACATATTCGAATTTCGTATTAATTTTCTATGATTTGCCGGAAAGGTTATCTTCTCGTTTGCATGTGCATAAATTTACACGTACAAATCAATTAATTTGATACTGAAAATAAAAATGATTGCAGTAGGCGCCTTTTACATATTACTTGAAAGTATTAGGTACATTTTGCACTGAAACGTGCGAAGCGATGTCATACATGACCCGATTACATTCGCATAGTCACAGATATATCTTGTATGTTCAGAACAAACATGCAAATGCTAAATATAATTACTTTTACTGTAGTTTACATGGTGTGAATTGTTGTACTTTCGTTTAAACATATTTATGCTTCATCGAGTAATCGTTCAAAAAAGGATATTCTAGCAATGAATTGATGCAGATTCCAAGGAAGAAATATTTAACATTACACGTTTTTTGCACTTTAATTACACACAAAATAAGATAGCAAAGTAAAATCAATTTTTTTTTATATATATTAAATAATTTAAATTAATGGAATTAAAAGATTAACTGCATTTTTTGCATTCGATAATAATAAGCTCTATATCACATTAACAGACACCCGAAAACTGCATATTACAACATTTTTACGCCTTATTTCGTATACATCAATATTTAGTTATGTGCCTATACTATGGCATTGACGAACGAAAAGCATTCAAATATAATGGATGTTCCTAAAAATGACAACTGAATTAATAAATAATGAGCGCATGTACCATATACGAACACGGTTAATGTTTCATTGATCGAACCTGTTCTTTTCTGATCGTTTTACGACAACATATATATCTACCTATCTACCTACTCTATTGGAGCTTTGCTTTTTATATCTTTTGAGAAAATAAAATTTTGATAGTGATATTTTTTTCATTTGCAAGTGAGGAACATTTTATTAACTTCTTTTTCCACGTTTTTTTAGGTGACTAGTTTACTGCTTGAAGCTGAACGTCGCAAACTAAATGTTTTGCAACGAGAGTTAAAAATTGCATTGGAAGAAGGTGGATCAATAAAAGCCAAGGAACATCAACGACAAGAATTACTAATTGCCATAACGTAAGTGCAGTCAGAAATTGTTTTTATGATTTTTGAAATGATAATATTTACTTCTCTTGTTATAGACGAATTCAAGCACAATATGATCATTTGGACAAAGAATACAGAGAACACGCTTTGGGCGCCATCCTATCGGCGAATAGTCGAGGTTGTGGCAAGGTAAGCCAGGGAATTTTATTTCAAACATTACGTTCTAGCAAACAACGCAAGATGGCGCGAAATGAACAATGTTCAAATATTTTTGTTACCTTCCCAAGTACATTTTATCACTCAGCTCGCTAGCGCCACCGTGTGCAGATAAACTAATTAAAGACTGTCCTCCATTTGACGTGACGAAGGCATAATGCAATTAAACTTTTAACCCACCAGGAAAAGTTTAATGAAAAGTTTAATATTCTAATTATATAATTCTCTCAATTTTTGAGATAAGGTTTGAAAGCATAATGTGTGTGTTAATATTAAAGCCTGCGGGCACTTCTCGTGATTTGGGAAAATTATGTCTTTAGGGAAATCGCACAGAATATGGCGTTATATATTGGAGTGCTATGGAATTGAGAAATAAGAACGTATTGTTCCCAAGAGTGTTACTTGTTTATGTTTAGGCTGGCTACAAAAAGTCCGAGCGGTCGGCAGGTAAAGATTTGAAAGCGTTGATAAAATATTTAGGATTTGATCTAATTTTCAAATTAAAGAAATAGAGGTTTTATTGAATCTCCATGGAATTTGCAACGAAGTTGAATAACGTTCTACAAACGATGTGGGTTGTGATTTTAAAAAAAATCCTTGGAAACGCAAATAACCTGGTTACTTGATTTGATTGAACAAAGATATATAACTAGTCAGTATAAAGCCTTGTCAAATAAAATGTAAAAAAGTATTTTTACTACGCAAGAAAGCTTGACAATCAACTCCTATCCATCCGGCACCTCCACCACCTTCATTAAACTAAATGTAGGAAACATGAGAATGTAATCGCCTGAGTAATGCAGATACTATAAATCCTTATGTCTTTAGTTTGCACTGTGTAATCCTTTCAAGGCAGCATCTACTACATCAATGCTAAAGCATTCAAAAAACGCGTGGTCTGTTTGATCTTTATGAATTCATCATTTGTTCTCGGAATAGATACTTACAACTACTTAGAGTGTTGCATTCGCATAATACGTGACATTAATGCCTTGACACAAGTTCTATCTTAGATCAGCGTCTCAGTGTTTTTTATCTCTAAACCAGAAACAGTAACACTGCTGCTGGCGCGCAGACGGTTCCTCGTTTATCGAACGCACAACACAGGCAGCTTGGTGAAGGAGCCAGCGCCGATACGCGTCGCGCCGCCAAGCGTCGTCCTGTGCAAACGGAACGTGTGCAGCAACCCCGTGCTGTTCCCTGAAAGGGAGTCGACCCTAAACATAACCCAACTGTGTGTATTTTCCTGTGTCGCCTATGCAACGATGTTGTGTTTTTGTGTGTGATTAATAAAATATCGACAGATAAAAAGAAACGTTGCAAAGAAATGCATAACGACGTGTTGAACAAAGCAATAGTTGAGAGTACATAATGCTTGTAAGCAAGAATTCAAGGCGATTGCAGCTTTTATGATGCAAGAAAAAGGTTTTAATTCAATAAGTGCATTGTAATATAAGTCATAACGTGATAAAATTGGTTAGTGCAATATGAGTGATAACAAGTCAGAGAAACCCAAGATATTAGGGCCTAAGCCAACCATAGCTAATAAACCTAAATTTATACCACCGGTTAACCTCAAGCTACCGCCTCAGCATCAACAACACTACCAACAGCAGACATCGACGCAATTGCATCCTGTTCAAAAACGTCCAGACCGGCCACCCCCGAATTGCAAAGACATGTTATACATGCAACAACAACACGAGCAAATGCAGCATAATAAAGTGCATTCCATGATACAACGTCCATGTAGCTTTAATCAGGACTGCATTAAGAAGGCACCCAACTCACCGAGTACGGTCTGTTGTAGTATCTTGACGAACACAGCTCAGGATTGCTGCGGTGTGATGAAAGATCTAAATGGCAAGCAATTGTGCAAGAACGAATCTCTAGACTCTAACTCCTCGGATTCTGGAGGATTCAAAGATTTTATTCAGTTAGATCTTACTAAAGATGTCCTCAAACATCATCAACGGCAAATCTCTCAACCGGACTTTAACAAGTTGCACATTGCGCCTCAGGCAACGCATCAACGAAAAGCATCAGACTACTCTTATAATTACGAAAAGCTACCACAACAATCATTTCCACATCAACAACAACATCATGCACAATACAATCAACACCAGCCGGTGGCAATAAGACAATCGAAACAATTCGTGGCAAATGCACAAGCCTTGACGCCGTATCTGAACCAGACACAAGACAAGTTGTTGAAGATCGACACTACTGATGGCGAGCATCAACCGCCTCCGCCGCAGAGGCAAATAAACAAGTTGAACCTGGCAGCGACGAGCCAATTGTTTGCGGAGAAGACGGATGTCAGGCCGAAACAACAACCGTCGCTTATTTCACAAGGACAGTTCCAGCAATCGACGAAGAAGTTGGAAGAGATGCTGTCACAGCGTATTGGAGGACCTATAAAGAAAGGACCAACTTGTTTAATTGAAGGCGAGTCCAGCGACGCCGAGCAGAAATTGTTAGTACAAAAACAGTTTCAGCAGAAGTTACAAGCGGATTTGCAACAAACTGTTAAACATATTCAGGAGAAACAAAGCATCGAATATAGACTTCCTCAGAATTGGAAATGGAGCGAGGTAGGTTAAATGTTGAAGGACTTGAGGCTGTTTTTATACGTTAATTTTATGTAGGCAATTTGTTACAATGATCGTGTCATGCAATAAACTTGACGCATTTTTTGCAACAGTATTGTTTCATGCTTCCAAATCGTGAATAGAAAATTAACGCTTCATTAAGTCCAAAGTTGGCAGGATTTCACTACGTTTACTAAGTTAAGACATATATTTCGAGTTATTTCACTTGGTATTGCTATCAGCAGTATCGTCTTGGCATAGTATAAGGCGATACCAACTGTTGTACATCGTAATGCTTAAGTTAGATTTTTGAAACATTATGCAATTAGCACAGGCACTAGCGTAATCTATTCGTTCGTGAAATTCTAATAGGAATTTGTCGGTTTGTAATGTGATCCAATTGCGTTGTTTGGTGTAATTATACTGTTTGCCGTTTTGCTCTATGCCTCGCACTCGAAATGCGTTGGCATAATGTGTATAATGCGAAACAAGGAAGTGGATGAATAGTAGCTTATTGTTGCTTGCATGGATATGGAAGCGGAGGTAAAGACTCCTTATGCGCTAGCACTGAGTTGAATTGCATTGCTCTTCTACTGGCATATCTCATTAACCATCCTTCAGTACAATGGCTCACTCCACACAGTTTACACAAACCTCTCGTGTTATAATTACAAACTAAGTACTCTTGACGTTTCGCTTATTTCAGTGCTACTCGTCTGAAATTAGTACAAGGCACGATAAATTATTTATTACGCGTATATTAGCTTAAATTCTGTTAAACTTTGTTTGTTCCAAATTATAACATTTCAATTCTCAATTCGCTTATTTTTTATGAAAATCAGCTGCAAACTTCAACTTTGAGCAAAATTTTTTAATACGCAGTATTTTGATCGCAAAAATTTATTATAACTAATTTTCTAAGTAAATATTGTACTTTTAGAATACCTTTTCCCAAATACTAGAACAGTTACAGCAAATTAAATTTCATCACTTAACAATATTTCATTTGGGTCACTGAACAACTTATTCTAAACGATAATGTTCACCTGCATAAAAATGTTATCTATATGTTAGAAAACTATAACTATCATAATTAGTTCAACCCCTTTGTGATCATTTAAATGAGTCAACTTTAAACGCACAACGGAAACATCGACATTCGCGATATTATTGTAAAAGCAACCTTGAATTATGTAAATATTATTTTTATGTGCTTCATCATCATCGATGCATTTGCAAAGTTACGAGTATAATATGTTCAAACACGTTAGTTACCAGCTACTTGTCCTACAAGCATCGCTGATTTTTGCAATATGGCATAGCGCCTGAAAAACATAAATAAACAAAAATTATGACTACTTATCGCCAGAGTACATTCATTACTGCAATTTCATCGTTTTGCATCAACATGGTAAATTTACTAACTAATAACCATGACTAACTGAAAACCAAACTGAGGAATACCTCACGCTTGAACTACATATCTATTTGGAGTGATACAGACAATAATTTTAGTTCATTGATCTAGTCGGTAACATTGGTAGGTTTAATTTAAATTTTGCTTCGTGCGATGTGTCATGTAACATGTCACGTGCACAGGTATGGTCACTGGTATGTCATAACAATAACAATTCCAGAGTGCTTGTTGTGTGGTCAACTGGTGAACCAGTTGATGGAATTTGTATTTATTTAAGCGATCATTGCTCTGATGGAAGGTGATATGGAAACGTGACGCTTGGATGAATTTTTGTTAACTATTGTTACGTGTTTGAAATCAGTATAAAATTAACAAATTTTGAAAGTAAAGTAAATTTTGTTCATAAGAGCACGCGCAATATTATTGAAATATTTAAAGAATGTTTATTATTATAACTCAAACTGTAAAATAATTTCATCCTATTTTTTCATTTTTCATTTTATTTCATTTTTACTAGGTAGTAAAAATTACTTCATAAAATTTGCATAATAATTCAATTAAAATGCATTAATTGTCCAGTCTTTAATTACAAATTGTGAATTAATGTTTCCTGGGTATAATTTGAATGTATTACACATTTATTACGTAAATTATTGGAGAAACGAAGCGGTAAATATATCGGTAGCGGTGCAATTTTCATCAGATCATCTTTTAATTGAATTTTCTGTTTCAGAGCAACAGAAGCCAGCCAGCAATCGGATTGAAACACACGCCCAAGTCAAGGGTAAGTTTGTGTCCTCTCATTTATTTAATCAAATTACTTACGAACCGATTAACACCGACTACGGTTACTGCCTTCCTGGCTCTTTTTACCTAGTTAACTCGAAATATCAATTAACTTAAACTAGTTAGAGATAAAGTAAACAACATAACAAAGAAAACCACACAATTACAGGTCTCTCCATATATATAATGAATTTGTGTCTACAGAAAACTAGTATAACAACTTTTATGTAATAGTTTTTACAAAAATCGTAAAAAACGGTGAAGTAATAGTTGTCTACCTTAATTACGTTTCATATTTACTGAAGGAAAATGTCAAGGACGATATCGTGAAGGACAATTTCATCTCCAAAATTGATTTTATTGTTTTTAATGTTATCCTGAACGAGCCTCACGCCCCGCTACGTTTCTATCCCAGTGAACATCAGAAATGAATCATGCCGCTACCGCTGTGCAGTGGATGCCGGTACAGTGTTTTGTTCCCATCCTGCTCACTCGCTTTGCGTTTGGACCGCTTGGGTTTACTATGGCGGCATGCTGAACAGCGACCCCTTCTGACACTACGCAAGCGCTAGAGCATTACCTTGTCTGATGTCGAATGTCTCACACTCACGCGATCAAAGCGTCCAGTCCAAACCGCATATTCGGTACGCGCTGCACAGCACAGCACAGCATGCGTCTATCCTCGTCAGCTGCACAAGCATTCGCTTAGGCTACTACGTTCATACTACGCTTGCTAGTTTACTCGCTTGCTCTCACAAGGCGGTGCAGCTTTACAAAACCTTCATCAGCCAGACACACACCGCATGCTCACGCTCTCCTGCGTTCCTCGTCAGTTGGCGGCGCCGGTTGTCTGCGTGCAGTCATCAGTCTTTCCGCGGGCGTCGTCGTGCGCGTGTTTTCTGTCGTCGGACAACATGCGTGCTTGTGAAGCTGCGAAAAACGAATAATCGCGTTGCAGTATTACTACATCTACATCAGATTGGTTTATCAAAAGTGTTTTACTTTGTGCTTGCTTGTTGTCTCAATACATTGGCAGTTGTTTGATACAGCCGTGGATTAATTTTGAGTTATACTGAGTTTATGATTTGTTAAATATACACTCAGCGGTGAACATTAGTGCTTTGAGTTGTTTTAATTCAAATTTGGATATATTTACGACGGTATATTGCTATCTATAAAGCAAGACAATGCAAGAGTGATTTTTTTTGCCAACACCACGCAGCAGTCTCTTGATAGAAGAATCCAGAAGCTGCGAGTGGAGAATAAACATCTGTTGACGTTTTAATTATCCTGAAAAAGGTTAGTCTCTTGAAGGGTCTTAAATGTTTATTGTCTCTGAATACACGCTTTACAATGACATGATATTCCATTCATTCAATGCTAGTCAAGACAACTTTCCGGCCATTCGATGAAAACAAATCATCATAAAATGAATTTAAATCTTTACCACACATGATTCAAATGGATTTAAACATATTTAAGCTGCTTATTCTGATCAGTATTTTTCCCTCACAATTTGGTTTGTTTCCTCGTGTTTCTTGGGTTCACACCGCGACATGACATGTCCTCTATGGTTGCAACCATCAACAACCACAATTTACGTATGCATACATGTGAGTAAAGAGTAAAAGAGGGAATGCGCATTCGACGACGACTGCTCCTGAAGCCGGTTTTCTCCAACAAGCTCTCGCCTCTTTTGGTTCGTGCGTTTGTTGTGCACCGGTGTCTTGAGCAGCTCAAGACGCTGCGGTTTGCACTCTTGTTCTTGCTTTGGTGCGTTTCTGGTTCTTGTGCATTTCTGGCGCGGGACCACGACGTTTTCATGCCTGCGCGCCGTTTACTTCACGCTCTTCTTTCTACTATTTTACGGCCCGTGCACGCGCGGAAATGTTTTCCTTTTTCACCACAAGTCTCTCGGTTCAAAGAATAAACTATTATAATGCCAAATTATGAACTGACATTCATAATTCTCGCTATTTGCACTTGGGATACTACAATATATTTGCTTTGGTTTTGCCAAGAAAAGTTTACAAACGTTTGCAATCGGTATTAATTTAATTGTTTCGCCAATAAAATATTTATGCCCATTGTATTATTTGCACAAAGTAAAATCACAGGTACCTTAAATATATGCGTTGGAGGTACATCTTACGGAATGCTAAAGTGACAGCACAGCGCGACAATACAACAGGTAGGTCGCAACAATACGCCAAGCAACGCCTGATGTGGAAAAGAACGCGCGATTTGTTGCACCTGACTTTTACAATGGGGACGTTTACAACTTGTACAAGCGTCGATTGTTGTCTATTGACACATCCATCAAACTCCGCCCGTATATCGGCAATTTCTCTCTGATTCAACACAACTTAATTATATTCAAACGTGCTCGGTTTGGTAAACCCACAGATTATCTTGTATATCGGATTAAATTTAAATTAAGCTTCCAGAATTTGCTTCAACCTGGTATATAGCTTATACACCTGTAATGTAGTAGAAAATAATCTGTACTGGGTTGGTTGTTTGAAGTGAAGCGTTTGAATTCTTCTGAAGTCGAGAGATGCTTTCATTTCAGAGGAATTTATGCAAAATATTCGGATCGAGATCAATTAGTTCAGGACTTCAATCTGTCGGCTTCATTGTAAAGTAGGAAGTTTAGAATTTAGGGATTATTAAATTACTTGCTTGCTTTTTTGTTTTGATCACTGAAACGGAAAACGTTGCGGAAAATTAAAAAGCTTAATAGGAGAAAGAAAAAAGAATGCTTGTACAACTTGTTGTTAATGATACATTAATTAATGGTTGTCAAACCATTTTATGCCAATGTTTTTTTTTTGTAATTGTTTATTTGCGTAAATTGTATTTTGCATAAAACTAAAATTTATCATTGAGTTTCAATGTCATTAACTCTTATCACCGTACAGAAAGCGTTTAACTGCTTGGAATAATGTAGGATTTAAATGTTGCGTTATTTCATTAAATTTTATATCTGTACACACTCACAAGCT
The DNA here is from genome assembly GCA_027575565.1 of Diploeciton nevermanni. NCBI lineage: Eukaryota > Metazoa > Arthropoda > Insecta > Coleoptera > Staphylinidae > Diploeciton > Diploeciton nevermanni. The sequence continues at coordinate 393,839 of JAODIE010000004.1, read as the reverse complement.
ATAAGTTGTATGTATAAATGACTATTGGTATAATTGCAATAAAAAATCCACCAAATCTGCTTTGCTTTAGCAATATATTTAATTAATATAAAATTATTGAATTGAAAATTATTTAGATCAAGACTCCAGGAAGTATTTAAGCCACAAATACTAATACTAATTAATGTATTCAAGTCGTATAGGCAAAGCAATATGTCGTGAATTAAAATCAAAATATTCAATTGACATGAATTACCACCATAAATCAAAGCGATGTAAATGCTCACGAGCGATGAGCACAACACATAAGTACAGACGAACCGATGATTTATTGTCGATATAAATTTAATTCACAATGTTCCAACAGCAACCTCACGCATGATAGAGAAATTTGGTTAGCAACAATCAATTTCTCGTTTAATTTATATTTAGTTATAAAATTTAAACACTCAAATTATTGCATGAATTTGTTGAATTTAATTTGAATTAATATTCGTCTATGAGATAAGCAGTGATTGTCAGTGACGCGTATAAATATTACAATAAAACCTTAATGATCACAACTTGGAAGTGACAAGCCATCAATGTATCATAACTCATATTCTGTCTTGTCTCAACTGAATGAACTAATTGAATTAATATCAATTGAGATTCTTCTATATCATCCACGTTTTAGACAGGATTAAATCAGAGTAAATATGAAATCATATATCTGATATGATTACAACTCATGTCTTCCTTCTTCTTCTCGCGTCGGTGGTATAGCGAGTAAACCATAAATGATAGCTTTATGATGTTCCTGGCTGCGTTGACTCCTCTTCTTGCTCTGTATGCTATCCTGGCTTTGAAAAGTAACGCGAGAAAGTCTTTCGTGTTTGGCCACATTTATCTACGAATGAATGGGCGTCGGGCGTGGATAAGATAGATAAGTATAGTTCGAACATGTTTTTTTTTCTCGAAACTCATCGACGGTGGTAACGCGTGGAAGATCAAAGCAGAAGTGTTACTTGAATGTGTTAATGGTAGTTGGTTAATGTGCATTGCTCGACATAGCGTATCAGATGAATGGATAAAATATGAAAGAAGATGTTCAAGCATGAGAAATTACTTAAGGATGACCTATTTTTTACTTCTACGTTCTAAATAACTTTTCTCTTACTTAGTTCTTATATACAACAAAATTTGATGTTCCAAATTAGTCTTATTTTTTGTTGTATTAACACAATGTTTCAGTCTAGATGAAACTTGAATGTGTCAGCATCAGTTTTAGGACTTATGTGCATCATTCGTACAAAATATACATGTTGCACAACATATAATATTTGGGAGTGTTTTATGTCGCTTGTGTCAAATTGAGCGACTAGCTATTTATGACATTTAAGCCACTCGGACGCAAAACGCGTAATTTTATAGGATACGCCTCGCGTTTTCCCGTCGAGAGCATGCACGTGACATTTTAGTAAAAACGCACATGGGAACTTATATTTTAATATTCTTTTTCCTGCTTCCATTGAATTCTTTGCGAAAATCAATATTGAACGTCACAATCCGCAAACTTTTGTTTCTTGTCTCTCTTTGTTAAGAGTTTGTCAACTTTTTAGCCGTGATTTGTTGTTTTTCAGTAGACTTGCCCGGTTTTTCTCTTACAAACCAAAGAGGAATTGCATGTTTCTCTTGGATTCTCTCCTCGTGACAATTCTTTTGAGATTCTTGATTTGGAAGCCTTTTAGAATGGCTTCAAGTTTACACAAAGTTACAACTTTATAAACCTGGTTTAGGCCTGTCTGAAAATGCTCGTTCGTCGTCTAAACTTATCATAACATGCATTAATTTCACTTAATTTATTCACTATTATAAGTAATAAATTCATTTAATCGCGAGAGGTTTTTGCTTGTTGGCTGCATAATTCTGCTCGTGTGTCACGTAATTCTAATCTCGATAAAACTGAAATTCCACTAGATATTTCAGTTTGAATAATGTGATTACTTGAGCATGATCGGCTTCCACTCTTTTATTTTAGTTGATTAATTTTAATGACCTAGGAATTATTTCACACATACTGGCATTTTCTTTCATGCACAGTATACGATTAAATAAAATCTCAGCTTTCTTCTTTTTCTTTGTTGCTGTAATGTACTTTTAACGACTTTTTCCACATTCAGCTAAATTCTTTACTAAATGGTATAATTGCTGCCAGCTTATATAACAACATAACAAGTAGATTGTTTTTAAAATCTAAGGTATCGCTTTGAATAAAACGATAAACCCACTGTTACCAAGTTCAGTTTGTTACAAGATATCAATAATATTTAGATATCCGGATATAAGTCTGGTCCAAAGCACTGATGAATATTTAGCCCAGCAAAACATTTTCTCAACATGAAATTGCTGCTTACGAAACTTGTTGGCCAACAAATTTGTGCATGCGCGGTGCATGAAGAAAGGAAAAAACAAGCATATAAAACGGATGTGTGATATATGTATATGCAGTATGTTGAAATCACAATGTCGAAAGTGATGAACGTTTAACTTTGGACATGGTGACAGCGTTTGCTTCCATTTTATTTACATTCTATGGAGAATAGATTTACAATCATTTTAGGGTTGCAGTATTCTTACAAGCGCATAACTTGCTATTTGTTCACCATAGTTATTGCATTGCACCAAGTTTTTACTGACATTCAAGACGTTAACAAGTCGCAAAGAATGGCAATATTTGATAGAGAATAGTAAGGAGTCGACATAAAAGCAGGAAGGAAGCACCAAAATGCCTAAAAGCAGGAAGAATTCTTTCTTGCTTATGCCTTGGTCTGGTGTTTACTACACAATGTTGATTTCTCTTTCACCCGCTTTCGTTCACTGGTTTTATAGTTTAGACATGCTGTCACCGTGGTTGTTTTCTGAACGCCCTAAGTGTAACATAATGCTGCATATCCTAAGAAAATACGGCGCAATCAAGTTCAGCACTTAGGAATCAGCCATAAAATAAAATATACTCTAATCAGTTCTTCAGTCTACGACATATTGTTTGTAATCATCTCCACATGCTTGTAAGTTTGCACTAGGAGTGGTAATAATCGATATCGCATTTAAAATTGCCAGTGTCTAATGAAAAATCTGTATTCTGATAATATGAATTGAAATGCTTGAAATTGTTTTTCATGGTATATATTGCTAACGAATATTTATCAAGGTAACAGACTGACAAATTTTGATTGTATTGCAATAAAGCACTTTTTGAAACTCGAACAATACGGTCATTTCATTTATAATTCATGTTGCTACAGTCTCAAGGTGTGGGTGCCATGCTATCAAGGATCTGTTTGCTAATTGCTAATTTTATTACCTGTGGTTTTAGTGACTTCAATAAAACGCCTTGAAGTACAAACGAAACTGTTGCTTTCAATGCACAAGGATTTGTCATTTGCAAACAGCATCTGCATTTTAAGCGGTTTGCCATATGGTCAATCTTTGAAAATGCAACAATTGCACAAGCACCTCTCCTTCACGCTTATGGCCAGAGCGCGGAACGATTTAGAATGAAGTCTATTATTGCTTATTACCGTACTAGCTACTAACTACGATTACGTAGCCATTATGAGCCAGTCACGTGCGTTCTACTCTTATAACACTCTCACTGGAGAATTATTGTTATCGTTGGATATACGCCTCTGGTTTGGGTTCTATTAAAGCAATAAATACGCAGTAGCCACGTGCCATTTGGGGCACACTTCCTGCTTCCGGCATAAAAGGTCCTTCAATAACCATTATATTATTTTGCAAGTTTTGTATAAGGTTAATTTCAGTTGGTAGGCTTAGTGGTGTAACACGTGCTTAGAAGCCAATTTAAACATAATTGAATAAGAATGAGGATTTATTATGAATGCCAATGATTTGTTAGATTTCGATCAGATACTTTTCGTTTTGATGATATATGAATATCATCTATATCAAAAGATTGAAAACTGTATGAAAATAATAATAAAATTGAAGATAGTTATACCAGAGAATGAAATCTCGTCATCGTTTGCAACCTCGACCCAGAGTTTATTTGCCAGTGAATGTCGTCGCTAGACTTTAGTTCTATTTATTTATATTGTTCAAGTCATCTAAGCGAAAGCTAGCAAACGAAGCGAATAAAGCGTGTTTTTTATTCGGATTGATGATGGATTAAGCATATGTTTTCAACGTTGACATTTTGTCAATGTTTTGTATTCCTTGAATGATTCTTGCTTTTCCATTGTCAATTTATGTTTATATTCAAAGTCGTTCCATTTATTCACCATAGAAGGTTAACAATGTGTAGAAATATACAAATGTTTACGTTTTAGTGATTAGGTTTCTAAATCAGATAACTGTCAACTACACCATTTGAATTTTATTAGTAGCAGTTTGCAATTAGTTTGCATTTTCAATTTAATTTATAACTGTCTTTAATTAATCTTTATTTCACTTAATTTAAAAAAAATGATCGGAGTTCTTCTTCTGTAATTACCACTTAGTTACCACGTAAAGGTATATCTAATTACAATCCTATCGGACGAAAATTAACTCTACGTTTCTTCTTGAGTTATTTATTACTATTACAACTGTCGATTTCATACAGTTAATTCTGTGCGAAAGCCACAGTACGAGACTCAATTTATTGCTCTGTGGTTTGTGCGAGCTGGCTTTCAGTTAACACGTTTGGTGGTTTTGTACTCTCTGTAACATTAATGGAGAACTTTTGTTTTCCTTGATGGTGTGCAAGATTTTAGCAAACATTTTAGCTTTGCGAATATCTTGCTCCACATCCATCACACTTCAGCAGTCTATTAATACTTTACTAGGAATTCAAATTGCAATATACTCAAGTTGGGCAATAAACGGCTCGGCATAAAACGAGAGATTTAGAATTTTATTACTCCACTATATCTAGTAAAGTTAGAAGTTGGCGTATTTTATCACTTGATGATTTTTAATATACATTGCATCTTGCTATTGTTACTAGTTAAATGATTTAAACTTTAAATCACTTTTCAATAAGCGTGCTTATAGACTGATTGGTCGTGCTTGGTTGATTTATTACTTATAATTGCACAGTACATAAATAGTCATTCTATAACTAGTCGTGTGCTAGTTTTGTCATGTGTTTGATTTTCTCCTTTCGATACTTGTATTGTTAACCTTCGTGACACTAGGTTCATTTGCATTAAATTGATTTCTAATAAGGAAGTAATTTACGTTGTTGAAAATTCAAACTTAAATCCAACAATGGCCGAACAACGACCAACAACAATCGGCGTTGTGCTTGTTGCTTCAGGTGAAATCGACGTGGATGCGCATTCATGTGGTACGTTCATTTACTTTGGCTAATGCTTAATTACACAGTAGGAAATTTGTTGTAGGAAGTGCGCATGACTGCGTGGCTAAGTAATTGAAAATTGAATAAAACAAATTGCGCTAGATGCATGTCGGCTGTTTGTTCACTTGACGCAATTTATGAGTCTCGAAATAAATTTACATTCTATACAATTTGTGCTCCCATTGACCAGTTGCTGCGGTCTGTTTTAAATTGGCAAAAATCACGTTTAATAAAACGCGAATACAGATGTAAGTGCATCATGTGACGCAGTGAGGCTTTGTAGTACAATTGAAGGCTTTTTATTTGAATCGCACAGCGATCACAATGCAAATCCGACGCTTTTATTTAATTTAGGAGTGACATGCAAATTTAAATTCCATTCAGTTGATGCATAGATTACACGCTAACTCTCAATGGAGTATTATTATTATTATTATTATTGATTTCACTGTGTACTTGATCGAATAGTACAATTGCGTAATATGATTAGATAAATTAATCTAGTACTTTAAAAATAAATACTTTAAAACTATTTGTACGAATATAATAGAAATTTATCTCATATGTATTTTAAACGTTTCAAGTATAAAATCATTGTTGACACTCAAGTGTAATTAATCTCAACGGAAGATTTAGTTTAACCCTCAAATAAACGAGTTTTGATTCAATTGCGTGGGACTATGAATAATTTAATTCTTAGCTTTTACGAAGAACATTTGTATATGTAAAAGCAAGAACTGAAGCAGATGTAATAAATTGTTTATCTGTTGACAAGATGTTTACGCTTTTGTGCCTCGTGCTACTAATTAGATTTTTTATGAGTTTCTCGCAATTTTACCGACGCTTTACTTTGACAGTGAGTTTATACTTATCAATGGCAGTATGCGCAATCTCTGCGTAATATTTGTAATGAATTTAAAATTTAATTATAAGGCCAATATAAATGCTAATGACTCATCGTCAGTGTCATTCGCGTCGCAATAATAGAGCATAAGTAAATTATAGTCCGCCATACAATGCGAAAAGCGAATAATAACAAATTGAATTTTACTCTGCGAATTGCTCTAATTTCAATTCACAATATAAGTATGTATATCTGTATTAGTCATTGATATTTATAGCAATTGCTTATCAATGAGTTAAATTAATAATCAAGTTTAATGAAAATTAGCTATTATTAATATTTTTAGATTCTTACGAATTGCTTATTGTGGTTGTAGGAATTCGTAGGAATTTGTTGGCTTGCTAGGTAAATACAAACCGGTAATTTACGAATTTCAGTAGATTATCTTTATTTGCTCTTTGCGGAGTATATCTTTCCGTATCTACCCGAATTAATTGAAATGTATCTTGTACAGTACAAACATCAATTACATACTAAAATCATGTTTTCCAGTATCGTTAATATCTCTCCCTCTCTTGTTATGGCTGCGAATAATTGGAATTCGTGTTGAGCTTGCATTTTCCACACTCAACAATGTTAAATGTAGCACGAACGCAATTAAAACTCGCATATTTACGTTTTAATTAAACTAGTGTGTGTGCATATTGCGCATCACAGAGTCGAGGTGCTTTCGAGCCCTGATGGTCTTCGATATAATTCAAATGCAAGTCGATGAAACACATCTATAAAAAATCCATACTAAAACCAGGCTAGACTCGACAGTATTTCATGGTGCCAGCAGTAAACTGTAGTTTAATACATAGCAACTCGTATAAAGTGGGTATACATCTCAGCAAGAGGCCAGAATTAAGCACAATTTAATTGACATTATCTTATTATCATTTGGCTGCATGTTGAAGATATTCAAATGAGTTGCGTGGTGGAAAAACCATCTTGGTGAAGATTTCAATTAAAATTTAATTATCGCCTTGCGGACGACCCAACAAAACCGAGCTGTAAGTCATCACGTGTTTATAATCTCACTACCAAGACATTTGTTTACGCTTTGCTCATTACACATTGCGTGCTTCATACATTTAACTGCTTGGATGGACGCATTTTCGTCACTTGTTCAGTACGATACGGAGTTCTGTAATTTGAATGTCGTCTGGGATGGTTATTCGCGTAACTTTGCATAAAGCAACAACGCGGGTGCCGATGAGAGATTTGCAGATGGGTGGGTTACTCAGTAAATGTAATTCGGTAAGCGTTGAACGTTTTGCTAGCGTTGCATCTCTCATGCGATAAGCATCGTTATATGTGGCGTTTGTTTCTCGGGGTGGAGATGGAATTAGAGCTGTGCATATTTGCACCCGCAATGGCTTAAATTTGAATATTCATCAGTTTTCTAGGTTTGACTTTTGAATTTATTTACTAAAGGAAATACTGACATTGAGCTGGGTGCAGAATAGGATATTCCAACTTTAAATTGAATTCCCTGCTGGTAAAATGAGGAAATTATCATTTATGCTTGGAAATAATTCAATCAGCAATTTGTCATGCTTCAGTAAATGTATATCTTGTCGAAAGTAAACAGTTATCTCTCGGCGGTACATAGTGAAAATTTTCCTCGTGACCACATGCACCCTCGTTTTCTCAAACCCCAACTATTATTTCTGTCCGAGGACTACTCCAAGTTCAAGGTTCGCTGCTGTAATTCGTGATTCAGCAGAGAGATATGCAGTCTACGTTTCAAGTTCACGGCCGCTCCATTTACTCATCCGGGAAAACAGCCACAATGGTCGTAATAACGAGAAAACCCTGCAATTGCAAAAAGCTCGCTATTCACTGAATCCTCCAGACTCCCAAGCGCTGCAAATATTTCTTTTTGAACTCTGCTTTTTCTTGTTTTCATATTTATTCTTGGGTACAAGCACTTTTTTCAACATTTTATCGAACCGCTTTTTTGTGGATATTTCCATATTAAGCTTTTTTTAACAGGGAAGTGGCAGTATGCAGTTGATAAAAAAATACACCACACAACGCTGGTTCTATGAATAGGTACGTTGGCTAACGAACGACGAGGGTTTAATAAGCGTCCGTAATGATGCGAAATTAATTCAATGAAACACATTAATCGATGCGCTCCCACGTCTCCTTCGCTAGCCGATGCGTTATTTATCTGTTGGATACATGCACGTGAATCTGCATGTAATAAAATTGGTTCAGCATCGTGGACAATATCGCAAAAGCATTGACACACGGATATTAAAGCAGCAAACGTGAATGCTTCCGGGTATCTAAAACAATGACTCCAGTGTTTTAATTCGAAATTAGCTGAAACAAAAAAGTGCTTTCACTGGATTTTCAAAATAATACTCAACTTTCTAACTCCCAACTCTTGGAAGCCTCGCAGCTGTTGCCATTTAGCAAATTAGAGTTAACCTTCAATGAAAAGTTCGTCTCCTCCTGTCCACTTAGCGACTTTGGAGTATCTCCATTATTTTCTTTTTTGGTATCGGAAAATCCCAGAGTATCCAGCTTAGCTTGCAACATTGCAACAGTAATGAATTCCATTCATTTAACATTGGATAAAGCAGAGGTCACTGACATAATCATCCCTCTTTTGCAACCAGTCTAGTCCACGCGTGGAAACTTTGTGTTTCCTATGGGACTGACTTTATCGTAGCTTAATAACTAAGCTGCTCATTGAAACATTCATCAACACGCTATCTGCTCTATACACACATGCAAATGTTGGCGGTTGCCTTCCGTAAACAAAACTGTAAGAAGTATCATTAACAACCAAGAGAAACAGCCAAGCAAGCAGTTGCTAAATAAGGAAAGCGGAAAAGGCAAGATAAAAATGAAAAGTTAAGAAGTGCTAACTTTTTTACGACCTTTTCATAACATTCTTTAGGCGTAAATATATAGGGTTTTTGTATGTATATCACTCGGGACGGGATTCTTTCATTTTTATTTGGCCTGAGTGTCGCCTTCTTGAAGACGCCCGTCTACCCATTCGATTGAAATAAAGTGCCGGAACGATTTAATGTGCCGTGAACTTTGGGACATTGCGGCTCCACTGCACACTTTGCAATCAAGAGTAATTTCTGCGGTTTGGGATGGATGGGAATGCTAAATTTG
>JAODIE010000004.1:238789-384386 GCA_027575565.1 Diploeciton nevermanni | reverse complement strand
GACATTGCGGCTCCACTGCACACTTTGCAATCAAGAGTAATTTCTGCGGTTTGGGATGGATGGGAATGCTAAATTTGTCTGAAAAAAGGCAGACACGGGAAATGCATGAAGTCATAATTTCGTGCTCAGGCATTATGAATGCATTTTCTTCGGTTCGCCAGCTATGAAGTGACAGACGTGCATTAAGAAATGAAATATTTGAGTTTAACTTAATTTGATTATGGAAAGACGACTGAATTTGAAATGTCATTATTATTCATTGCATCTACTTTCGTTTCGAAAATACTTAAATTGCGGGACAATGTGGTCATAATTAATGTTTTTGCAATTAAACCTTGGCTGCAATTTAAAAAATACCAACTATTGTATTCGTGACTTGTGGAGAATATAATGGGTAGTACATATTTCCACGTGACATTCACGGCGTTCAGTTATAAACGACATTCATTAATTTTGACACCCGCCACTCTCTCACTCTACATTTAAGGCCTCACAACCCATAAGTATTTCACGCAATATTTTCAACGCTTATCTTGCATTATATTACAGAAATTATGAATCATTACTATTACCACGCGATGATGATGATGATGGCAATGTAGACTACCATTAGTGCATACTAGCTGCGCCTTATTATATCGCTATAACAAAAATTCAAGGTGAAAATTACAGTCATTTGTTCTCAACGCGCATAATACACCTATGCAGCGAATCGTGAAACACCCAGATTGACGGGTGTTTCGATATTCGATTGCAAAGACGGGATATGTTTGTCAATAAAACGCACCCCATGGTAAGCGAATCTTGTGCACCCTACATGTCTACTTCTTGTTTCCTGCGCACTGGAAAAGGATGGAAAAGGTCCCCAATCGAAAACGATCTTGGTGTGACTCAGACATGCTTCCAGCTAGGATCGAAGACTGTAGGAACTTGGGAAGATCGTTTTGAAAATCCAAAAATCGGCTGCAATGAGAGGAGTAGGTCTTATAAAATTGAACGTGTCTCAGGTTTGTTTGCCAAGCACTCTTCTAGAAAATCTCGGAAGAGAGGATATACACATGCAATTTGATTTTCATCTCGCAACTTAATACCAACTCAAAATTTGAGTGTAATATGAGAAGTTGCTTTAATAACGATTATACAAGGATCGGTTTAATAAACATTAAAGAGTTTACATTGCGAACTCATATTATAATTGCAGTAATAGGAAATTATACTCAGCTAGAAACATGGTGCTGGTGGTTTGTATGCTCGTGTCGGGCAGCAATTGTAATCATAGAATAACAGATGGTTCTGAAGGGGGTTCGTTGGCAGTCATAACGATTGCGCGTGATTGTATGCACACAATATGCATGCGTAATAAGAACATCGAGAAGCCTGCGCATGCATATTGTGCTGCGAAAGCACGCATAAAAAAATAATAAAACGTCAGACACCGTCTGATACTGGAATTTTATGAAAATCGCAGCTGCCCTACGCCGAAATTTATTGAACATCTGCCAGTCACGAGCTGCAGCGACATCGTGCAGATTCTCATTGCACTGAGGAAATTAAATTCTACGATTTGAGCTTTATCAACTTGTTTTAATCAGTGTAAATTGAATTAGAGCAAATGAAAATCTGTGCTGCTGACATTCATTCGTGTTCTTGTTGCTGAGTCTCCGTTTTTATAGATTGTGCGTTGGAAAATGCTGACTTCCATGAGATTATTTCATGTTTTTTTCCCTTGCTTTGCAAACGGCGCATTTATAATTGATTGCTGGAAGCTGACTTCAGATGATATAAGATTAGCGTGTCTCCGGTAGAATTAAAATATGATTTATTTTTCGAGCAGAAAACAAAAATTACTGGTGTTACGCTTAATATAATTTGTTGTAATTGCAACACGTGATTGTCGAGTCTTTTGCGTCTAAATTGAATAGCAATGGTAATTTAATTGTACAAGTATTACGCATATTAGCATAATAAAGGAGTATGCAAGTCACTGCGCAATGGTAGAGTAAAAAGTAGAAAAGCAAGAGCAAGAGTGCAAAAAAAAACTTGAGAAATCGTGCACTTTGCATTCTGCACGTTCGCGCGTGTGCACCGCATGCACTCAGTACACACGTGTCACTTTGTGTGTTGAATAATTTTATTGCTTTATATATAATGTCACGATGTGTGCATAATTGCAGAAAGTTCCTTTGCAAGAAAAATCACAACAGAAAGGTTTTAACAATTTTTTTGGCGCTTTCCACTGTCTGGCTAATGTTGTACTGAGCAAATTTGCACAGTTACTGGTGTGAAATTATGATTAGAGATTTCATTCGTCTATCATCGAGTGAAAGTATAGTGTACCGTCTATTCGACACGATGTGAAACTGCTTCCTAACTTATGCTTGACCTTAGACCCACTTCCACTACTCAGCACGTTTCAGCCATAAGTCTCTCAAACTATGTACTACGTTGCACACATTTTTACTCTTATCTAAGTAGTCTGCCTTCTAGCACTGAAACGTAAATCATTCATTCCCAAGCGCGATTGCAAAACTTTTCGTTTCTACTCAGTGCGCCGGGAATAATCTGAGTACTACACGCCATAGGCACCAAGTACGTCTCTGCAGTTTGATCATCGAACGCCGCCGCCGCCGCCCAGAGACACGCAAGAGATATAATGATAGAGGTTTGTTACGGGTCGCCAGCGCTAGTTGCGATCACGCCCAATGCACGATGCTAAAGTCTCTCGGTGCGCATGAAGATTCCAGGGAGGTTCCTGTGAATATCGATGCGAATATTACAAGTGACCTGCGCAACTTTAGGTTAATTAGGTGCTCGTCGGACCGCACGAGATTTGCAATCTCACGGATTTCGCAGGGGAGATATGACGCAGGTCAAAATGTATGAATATAAAACACTCTTTCGATTACCTTCCAGGGGTGATGTTGTCATGCGTTATTTAGATGCGATGAGTTGACGAATTAAATTCAGCGTGACGGAGACATAGTTCAAAGATGTGAGTTTCTATCTACCGTGTCATCGTCTTCATTCGCGGCATTGTATTGCAGTCAATAGAACGGAAAAGGAAGGTATTTAAAGCGAATCGTGATAAGGCGAAACGACTTGGGAATACACGACTTGTAAAAAGAACCGGAAATTGTGGTGACTTTTGTCATTACAATCGGTGATGATTGCACTATGATGCACGACAGGGAACATTTTCTAAGTGGTCATTTCTCACCAGAAATGTATTTGTTGAAGAGAATCACGTAATCCAAGTTGTGTCAACATTTACATTGCGAGCGTCGTAAGGTTTATTAGTTCCGCGTTTCGAATGTGCGTTACTTACATAAATGTTTAAAACAAAGCAAAAGTCGATCGCGAAATTGGTGCATTGACATGCCAACACCAAGCAGAAAGCGCACGCTTTACTTGGATATAGCCGCCGGCGCCTGCTCGTGACTGCCAATGTACACACAAAGTACGCAATGTACGAAATTGACGTGCGCAATATTGCACAGATTGGAGTAAACAGTAAGCTTTGCAGACAGAGGGAAATAACATGGACAAAAATGACCTAAGCTCGGACAAAAACAGGTCTTAGACTTTCCATTATAACGAGATTATAAGTTGTCATGCGAATGCCGTTAAATGCATTTGTGGTCCGATGCAAAACTATGAAGTTGCGCTAAGTGCAGTTTACATCCTATACTTTTCTTTCTGTAACTCGCCCTTGTGTAACGAGCTGCCAGCGTATTCAATTGAATTTAATTGTGCCAATATTACGGCTAGCTACGCTCATTTACTTCGAACATTGTTTTTCTCTACGTATATGATCAACTTTAACAATTGCAGTCTGCGCGAAGTTATACAACCAACCAGTTTGTTAATAACGGCTGGACAACGTACTAATTGTAGAAATTACGAATTCCAATTTAAACATTACTGTTTTGCTTGGTATATGGAATTATAAGATAAAAAAAAAAGACAGGAAGGAGGTATGGGATTTGTGAATTAATAGCTCGGGATATATATTTTAAAGCAAGATTTATTTTTTATTTAACGGTAAACCATAATTTATTTTCAGCAAGCGATGGTCGTAAATGGAATTGTCTCAGTTTAAACGAAGCATCGTGCTGTAGTTATAGTAATTTCACGACATCCACTTCGTGCTGGTTCTTGTCATCTACTATTAGCTTTCCTCAATCTTTAACTTTTCCTCCTTGTGCACTTCTCGCATTGCATCTTCAGAACATCCACCGCATGGAATTCTGTTATTTACGGCGAAATAATTCAACGGCTCTCACGCCTTTGCTGCATTTCATAGGAATAGAAATCGAATTGCACCAGCATGAAAACTTTTTCCTATACCTCTAAGTAATGAGGATAACAAAAATTGTAATTCTTTGCTGTCTGCACCCTATCTTTAAACGCATAAAATTTGCTAGAAGAGTTACGTGTCCTTTGAGGTTGACGCGATTCAAATCTCAGATTTAAATCAAATGCATGAAATTGCAAACGAAATGCAAATAACTTCCGACTCTACTCTTAACTTCCGAGAATTTATGTGCGCCGAAATGTGAGTAAAAAGTAGAAAACGAGGCGAATAGGTTAAACGTGCAGATTGGGATCTTTTAAGCGTGACATTAGCGTCGGTGCCCTACGAATTATTAATGAATTATCACCTAGTGTGAGATGCTGAATTACTGCGAAAGATTTACCGGATTGCCAAGGTGTTTTAAGAAACCGGACGGGTTGATTTTTAATTTACTGAGGATTTAAAGTAAAGCTCGTGGGAAACTGGCTTGCTTCGAAATGCGAAAGAGTTTTTACTTGATATTGGTGTAAAACAAATAATCTAGTTGAGTGATAAGAAAAATCTGGTGCAACGCACTTCATTTTTCGATGATAAAATATTTGATTCAACAGCCAGTACTATTGACGCTAATAAATTACTTAGACGCAGGAAAATTTAGGGGAGTTTAATTTAATTTATAGTCGAATATCCTCACTGCAGCCATTAATCAAAGGATTTTACAAAATGTCAGTTTTCAAATTCACACAGTGAAGAAAAAATATGCTACTTTACAGACTTGTTTACTGCAAGTTGGATTATGGAATAGATTATTGTCTTCAAGACACTTCTTTTCAACATCCAGACTGCTTCTAATTCAACCAGACGAAAATCTTTTCCGTTACGTCTAATCCCGTATCATTGGTAACTTTCTATATAGTTACTACTGTCGTCTCAACATCCCCTTCGTTTAGGTTTACAATGAAAAGGGAAATAGATGATAGATAATCTTCCATGCATCTTTCATATATATATGCAGCGAGGCGCATTAGAGGATGAAAAACGACGAAGCTAGGATCTAGCACCCTAGATATAACGACTCGCGAGAATAGAGATGTGCATGGTAGAATGCGGATGGTGCAGACGTAGACGAACAGCACGATGCAACGTCATGGTGGTGCTGTGAAAGATGCAAATGAGACTTGATGAATTGCTCGATGCAGATGTTTGGAAACGAGTAGAGTACGAGTAGAGGATGGCGTCTTTATCGCCATGGAAAGTGGAAGCTCAGGAAAAGCTGTTGTTGTTGTATAGCATTTCAAAGATGTCTTTGAAATTGTGGTTAATAAAGTGTAGTAAATAGTGATTCCATTAAAGTGGAGCCGATGTCGTGGGAGGCAAAAGTTGTAGTAGCCGATGCGGCGTTACCGCAGACGGCTGCTTATTAATTGTTTTTTGGATGTTAATTTATTCCGCGTTGCGTGGCATTTATCAGTGTACACGATTGATATTCTTAATGCACGAAGGAACTCTCAGCGACATCGTAAAAGTGGTATTTCAAAAGGACTAATCGTGGGGATAAATCTCAGTCGTTTGCATTTAACGTTGCAATTTATTAATGGAATATAAACATGCTAGCTAGTGGCAAATAAAAAGGAAACATGAGTTTAATTAAAACGATCCGTTTAAGAATTTAACGTTTGGGAACATTTGCATTTTTATCTGATGCTCATAACACTACCACTTATTTATTTAAACAAACTTAATACTCACGTGAATTAATATCTTGTATAGTTTATTAGACTGAGACCAGTGGTCATTTTTGTTTATTTTTCTCTGAATACTACGTAAATAAACTGTCAAGGAATTGCCATCTAGAATATGCATTTAGCACAAACACTTGTCAATTGCATGTCTGTACTAACTTCAGAATATTCTCGGTATGATACTAAAGTTGTTGAAGAGCTTGGTGGATATTTGATGCTTATTTACAGCGTAATAAGTTGGGACTTTAATGTTTCTAGTCAGGATAAAATTTTTATCATTTTTGGAAGTGCAAGTTGTCTATGCACGTGGTTATAAGCTTGTCCCAGATTACGACTCGTTGAAATTTTCCAATTTACTCTGCAATCAATTTCAATGGGTTTTTAGAGTTTCGCAACTTTATATGTTTCGTTAAGTGTGCTCCAAAGTAAAATCTTGTAAACAGGTTATTTCGGGAGGAATTTGCTTCTTCTCTTCTCTTTGATATTCAATGCGTTGTCTTGTGAAATATGCTTACCTTAATGACAAGGCTGACCATTAGTTTGTTGATACGGTGGTATAAGTTACATTCACGACATTAAAAAGGCAATTTTCTGCCTTCGCTTATTTTTTCTGTTTTATGGCGACATTTTCTTTCGTATACTTTTTCTTCCCTAGCACAGCTACTTGCGCTTCACTTACAATTTCGAGTTTTGCAACCAATGAGCAAAACTCTTGCGGACGTCATAAATTTATTATTGTTCTGCGTTGTTAAGCAAACGTGTTTAGAGCAAAAAGTAAGCTGGCGGTCTAGAATAGGCGGCCTGAGTGGAGATGAAAATTACTGTGAAGGTGGAAATGAAGAGACACTTTGGGAAGAATTATTTAATTGAGCATGATTTTAACGTCGGCACGAGTTTGTCCATGAACCATAAATTGAATAATCTCATATGCAAGCATTCCATGCACTCTTGAATTTATTGAGAAAATTGTTAGTCAAGTAAATATTGAATTAAAAGTGTAACAGACTGAATTGATGAATCATGATCAATCAATGTAAACACGGAAATTAGATTTGCGCCTTGATTAAACATGAAAAACGTCAATATTTATCTACACACCCATAGTAGACACATTCATTTACGCTCTGGGTTCATCAACTTTAATGACGACAAATAACTTACACTTCCTAGGCATTCGGATTCGAATTATGCGCAGAAGGAAATGATCTGGGTTATATAAACTCTTTTATTGATTTTATTGAAATTTATGTCTCTGTATTCGTTGGCAACTTGGTAACCAGACATTGTAGTTCAATTTGCTCATGCATCTAAATTGTAGTTGCGATTTAACTCCCATAAGCTCCAGCGCAGAACTCATAATAATGCATAATGTGTCTAATTTAGTATACGTGTGTAGCTTCAAAAGACATCCCGCTCAAGGTTTGCTGTACATTCTGGTAAATTATCATCAAAGAACAGATTTTTCGCAATATTAATATCTAAAACATTGTTACAAACATGATGCAGGCATGGATGTTTCCAGTGCGTATAACCTTGAATATTTTAATCTAGGTAATAAAATTTTACGTCATGGCAAGCTGTGGGCTTAGTGAGTAAATGTCTGTATTTAACGGACTGCACATGTCCGCCGGATTTCGTATTGTTTGTTGTTATAGTCATTTTAGTCACGGTAAATCTAATATGTATGGTAAATTCAAAATAAGGCTAGTGTATTTGAATAAGGTAATTATATTATTGATTACTTGTGATTGTTTGATGTAGTTCTATGGAAATTGCTATTTTAAACTTTGATAAACTAGCTTCTTTGTTACTTCAACAATTGGCACACTACTAAAAAGTGAAATATTTTATATGTTTAATGTTTACTTCCAAATTACATTCGTTCGTATGTGAAACTTTCTATTAAAAGCGTAAATTTCCGCCATAGACAATGATGTCACCAGCTGATAAAATCCTTGGATTAATCCAGCCATACATCTAGTTTCACTTAATTAAGAACAAATTTTCGTCGATACATTTTTATTGCTGCCGCTTGGGGCACCGCACGACTCTTTCATCTATCTCTTCCTGCTTTCTTTGTGTGGTTTATACGCCCAGTGTCTTCTCCCCCAACTACACATGTGGCTAAGTACCAACGTCAATGAATAATCCAATATTGCGCTATCCACGGCGCACACGCGTTCCCATTTTCCAAACGAATATCTGCCCATAAATTCATCCATTGTTCGTCCTAAATGGATAAGCGCAACTTGGACGCCTTGGAGTTAAACTCGGAAGAGTAATTCCAAGTTTTTCGGAAAATTTATGTATAATAAAAGTAAGGAAATTGTTCTGAAGGATTTCTGGTGGAAATTACTGCGCGTTACATTCAAGTATGATAATATCATCTACACTTCAGTAGTTGTCTGCCTGCTTGGATGGCAGCGAATTTGTAAAAAGGTGCAAATAGTATTTCGCTCTCAAATTGGATTGGGAAATTTACATCTTCCAATCGGACGGTACTCGGGTTTATTGGAATCAATAGATGACAATGGGTAGACGATTGGCAATACGCACTTAATTTGGTTCGGTTCTTAATTCTCGAACTCCAATGCAATTTTCAGTGGGTATGCAGCAATTGATTGCCGTCACTGAATTTGTCCGGGTATCAGAGAGCAACGAATGGCTGGCTTCAATACCATCCGAGTGTGTTAACAGTTAGACATTGCGACACGAATTGTTCGGTTAGCTGCAACCGCAAATTAGTCTAGTGCAATTGCATTGGAAATCGCATTCTTTGAAGCGATTATCTGCATTGCGCAAACATCACAAGGCAATATACATACACATCTAATGAAATATCTTTATTGTGACAGGGATGCAATTATATGGGAATTATTGTTTGAATTTTCTCTAGACTCTAGAGTAGAAGAACGTGCAAAGTAGAAGAACGTACTTATGTTTATTATACTTGCATAATAAGACTTATGTCTTGGATTACATAAATTTACTTTCACACAACTGTTAACCTTATTAACAATTTCAAAGCAACTTTAAATACACCGAAATATAGTGTTTATATACTTTTGATTGATGTCTAGACAAAAACATTTTGCATTCTACTGGTTTTAGAAATGCAGACTACTAAAAATACTAAAATTCTAAATGTAAAGTTCATAACAGGGGCTTAAAAATAAACTTCTTTTGGTATTGCACTAGTTTTTTTGACTAGATTTTGCGCATGGTTTTTCTACATCCATACATACATAGTTGATGATGATCTGTATGTTTTTATACATTCTGGTTTATGATTGATGAAGTCTTGAACTATTGCCAAAAATCACAGAAACGCATACCATGGATTTCTGCCAAGCGGGACGAACCTGATAGTTGTAGAAACATATAATGCGTCTGCGTCTAATTCTTTGCATGTAACTTTAACAGCAATGGCATAACAATAACATTGATTAAAGCGTCATCAGGGAACAAAGTTCTTAAAAACTCTCGTTATAAAACCAAACTTGTTCATTTCTCTCGACAGAAATGGATGACCCGGAAATACAGGAAACAGTGGAATCAATCTTAGGCAAGGGTGTGAAGGTAGTTGATTGCGAGAAGAAGTCTTCCATTAAGGAAGAGGAAGTCTTATACATCAATGGCGTGCCCGTTGAACTGGAAGGACCTGACGGATTGGCTATTAAACAGGCGCTGATTACAGGGCAGGTTCCGCCATGTGATCTACTCAACGCACTGCTTATCAACGCTGGCATTCTCAAAGCGCCTGTGAAGTTGGACACCACGTTGAATGTAAAGTCCACGACGGTTACCAAGGAAGAGGTGACCGTTTCCAGGCAAGGCAAAGTCGTGGACGAGCGAAGTCGTGAAATTAAAGAGCAGAATTTTTATTCCACTGCCATCACCGAGGTTTATGAACCTATCAAAATCATTCCGACAGCGGAGTTGCTCAATTCGCAGTACAACAAGAAGTTTACTGAGAATGGCTACGAGACCGGTAGTGATCGCGATCATCGGAAATGCGGGAGTTACTCGAGCGCATCCAGCTACGAATCGCAACAATCTGAACCATGCAACAAGTCAAAGTCATCACTCAGCAAAGATTCGGGTAATTTGAGTAATTCCACCATTGGGACGATGACCAACAAAGCGGATTATACGCCTAGCTCTGCGGATTCGCTGAGTTCGTTGGACGAAACGGATTTCAAGCATTGTAGTCCCGATAAATTGCATAATAGAATTAATGGCACAAATGGCTACAAGAAGGAATATGTGGTGAGTAGGTTCGACGTGGTAAAGCAACAGGATTGTTATGTTAACCATAATTTACGTTATTTAATCTTGAAACCTACAAGACTTAATTGCGTTAGAATGTCTCAAAATAACCCAATAGGACTCACTGGGTACTTGTGATTTGTGTGGTTTTCATGTTGTGCAACAAATGCCTCTTTATAAAACGGCACTTAGGTGTTACTCGATTGTGAGAAGAAACTAACAAGAATTTTGAGCACCTACGCACCGAAATCTGCTGTACTTATTTGAGATTTGTATATTTATAGCCCACTATCTTTGGAACCGTAGCATCGGACCTGACGCCGAAGAACTGTTCAAACAGGAGGGTATGATTTGATTTTCTTTTTTTAAATAATTAGTATTTAGTGGACGCTTTTATTAGAGATCGTAGTTACTATACATTAAACCTGTTGGTGTTTACTTAGTGGTTATTAATGGGTTTAGTATTTATGTTTTTACTTACGGTATGTGAGTTATTCAATTCAATTCGCCTACCTACCTACTTCCTACATGATTCCATATTTTATAATACGGATACAAGTGTAGGCCAAGAACTTGACAAGCATAGTTTCATATTCAAGTCAAGGCAACAAATTTACTATTCACTTCATAAACCATTTGTTTATTTGCACGGGTAAATTAGTTACGATCAAATTGTGGTAATTTGTTTAGAACTTAGTTGAGTATGCAGATGAATTCTGACTAATAAGACTAACCTTTTTGTAGAGCCTTCCTCAAACACCCCAAACGAAAATATTCAACGGGGATAATGAAAATGAATCTGCCACTCAACAAGAGCACGTAAGAACATAATTTGCGTAGCGCAATCAAACAACTTGTCAAGGACGTCTATAGTGTCTCTGAACTAAAAAATTTCTTATTTCCTTGGTAGGCATTAGTGTATCGGGATGGAAATTTGATATCAGGGCCATTGCAAGCTCTAATTCAACATATGGTGCCCACGGATACCTACTACCCCGAACGCACCTACATTTTTGCTTTCCT
The DNA here is from genome assembly GCA_027575565.1 of Diploeciton nevermanni. Taxonomy (NCBI): domain Eukaryota; kingdom Metazoa; phylum Arthropoda; class Insecta; order Coleoptera; family Staphylinidae; genus Diploeciton; species Diploeciton nevermanni. The sequence continues at coordinate 373,058 of JAODIE010000004.1, read as the reverse complement.
CTTATCGTCGCGCCTCTTTATTAAGCCCCATGACCTGCTGGACCGGATAAGAGTCCTATGCGAAACTCAACAAGGTTTAGGGAGTGGTAAACCCGCCACGTCGGGGACAGCTCGCTTTGCTGAACATCTGGTGCAATTACTCGCTGAGTGGACAGAAATATTCCCGTACGACTTCCGAGATGATCGAGTCATGCAGCACGTGCGTGGCATCACCAAACTCTGCATCGATTTAAATATGGGCTTGATGTCTCAAGTATCGGCGTTGTCGCACAACCTTCAGCAGCGGCGGACTGCGCTTGAAGCTTACGAGAAATCCTTGGAGGATTTGGCCGCCGTCGCCGACGAAAATTCGACAGACTTTTCCGAGATGTGTTCCAATCCTGCCACACTAGCACAACAGCTCACTCATGTTGAACTTGAGCGTCTCTCGTTTATCGGACCGGAAGAGTTCGTGCAGGCTTTTGCTAAAGAGAATCCACACTTGGAGACGTCGTTTAAGGATATGAAGAAGACACACAATCTGGAACAATATGTGCAATGGTTTAATAGATTAAGCTATTTGGTTGCGACCCAAGTGTGCAAGGTTGGTTGTTTTAATTTGATTAAATGCGTTTTAAATGATTCAAGGTTTCATGTATCTAAGTGATTTTGCATTACTATAGTATCCCAAGAAAAAGCAGCGAGTTAAAGTGGTTGAATATTGGATTGAAGTTGGTCGAGAGTGCTTCAATATCGGGAACTTCAACAGTTTAATGGCGATTATTGCTGGGTTGAATTTATCCCCGATTTCACGATTGAAGAAAACGGTACGTGATTTTAAAGTCATGACTATGAACATATCAAAACTAATTGGCTTCTCTAACAGTGGCAGAAAATTCAATCTGGTAAATTTGCCATTCTGGAGCACCAAATGGATCCTAGTAGTAATTTTAGCAGCTATCGGTCAACTCTGAAAGCAGCAATGTGGCGTAGCGCAGGTGCCACCGATCAGCGTCAAAGAATCGTCATTCCATTTTTCAGTCTTCTAGTCAAGGACATTTATTTTTTGAATCAAGGCTGCTCAAACAAGTGCGTAGTACGAATCAAAATACAAATATAACTAAGAATTTACTCAGTAAGTTTCCACTTTATCGCATTTTTCTTTTACAGGTTACCAAATGGTCATATCAATTTTGACAAGTTTTGGCAACTGGCCAAGCAGGTAACGGAGTTTATGGCTTGGAAAGAAGTTACATGTCCCTTCGAGAAGGATCCTAAAGTGATTGCGCTTCTTCAGAATGGTCCAATACTCAACGAAAATTCACTGGCTCTTGCCAGCTTTGAATGCGAACCACCTGAAAATAACCAGGAAAAGGAGCGCTGTAAGTTACTAAAAGCCTGATATCCGATTTAAGCGCACCAAACGTGAGAATTTAGTTTTGTTAATTTATTTGGCACACACACCCAGTGGTATTTGTACAAAAATGATTTAATTGTTTATTATTTATTAATTTACATTAGCTTCTTTATTCTCAAAGGGGTTCTGTTGATAATGATAATATATATGTATTATTCTATGTTCTATTACAAAGGTTAATTTAATTTTTGTAACAAAAATATTATGTATATTTGAAGTGTGGGGCGTCCACAAGATATTACTAATAGTTTCGTTAATTGTGATTGCTGGTTAGTTCTAAATATTAATGTTTAGTTTTAAATACTGCATTTATAATAATAACACGTAATTTAACTTGGGAGTTTCTGCGCAAAATTACTCAGTGTGATTACTTGTTTTGCCACAAATTTTTGAAGCTGTGTTTAGTTTTTAAGTTTGGTACATGCATTTAGTATAATGGAAGTGAGAAACATCCGGCTGCACAAAACTGACAAGAACTGAAGCATACTAATATTCGACCGATATTGGGAATCATTGAAACATACAAATTAATAGAAAGAAATAGTATTTCTATATAGTTTTATACATTTTGACAATTTTGTAACTTTTTTATACCTACATGTTTTTCTATAAAACAAAAAATGTACATTTAGTACTCGAAAGCTTCAAGCCTGAAAACTAGTATTATCTTCCAAAAAGATTAGCACTATCAGCTGCTTAATATATATCTATTAATATATATTGAAACACATAATGGCAAAAATAGCTCATTCTCATTAACTTAGAATTCAAACAACGACAAAATTTAGAATTTTAAATACAATATTTCTTTTGCTTTTTTATTCGAAAAATCTCTTACAAAACTCTAAACAATACAAAAAAATTTAATGAAACATTTACTAATATATGCTGCACAAATATCTGTATTACTATATAGGTGTTTGCACAAAGTGACAAAAAAACTCAGTAATGAATATTCAAGATATGCACCAGTCTTTAAAATTAATTTAATGCAATGGTTCCATTTTTTGGAACATTCATGGGTTTCTATACTCACAAACAGGAGAACTCATCCATTTAAATGAAAAGACTTAATTTAATCAGTATTCTAGTCATTAGTTAAGTAATAATCTCAAAAGCAAAATAAGAAAACGTAGCTAACCGAAATGAATGGCAAACAGCAAGAAACTACACTAATATATAAGTAATAAGGATAGATACTAGGATAATGTATGTTGTATTCGTGTATCCACTCCAATATATTTAAAAGAATATGTATTATATCTCGATAAATTGTCTGTATTGTTTTATGTGAATAATAAAATAAGTAATCTGACATATTCTAATAAAAATATCAATGAACTAATTGATAAACCAAGGACAAGTATAGTCTTTCATGTCTACACTACAGCATTTATAATTCTTTATAAGACCATTTGAACTTGTACTGTTTTCTGCTTTTGAAATATCATGTACCACATATGATTAATATTTGTTATTTGCCGTTTATGGCTTGGTTTAAACAGCGCTCGCAGTAAAGATCCCTCGTATGCAAAAACGCAAACATTATCCAGATTAGGTAAATTCTTATAGTTGTAAAGTTCAAAGATTCAAACATTGAAGAAATGTTCTTGTTTTGAAGCAATGATAGAACCCAGCATTATCATCATTTCGTTAACAAACGAAATCAGAATAGCATAACACAATTTGATATCAGATGCCAAGAACATATTTCGCCAAGGTGGTACTCCCGATGCCATTGGCACCCAAAATGGGTCGTGTCAGAGAAATAACAAGAAGTTAAAGAGAAGACGTTCAAGTATGTTTCATTGGCAGCCAATTAAACATTTCATTAAAATTGTTCATTTGATAACTCCAGCTTGAGTAGTTATGTGTGGTCAGAATAATATTAAGCTACGGACAATTTTTTAGTCCTTTTAGAACCATGGCAACTTCCATAAAATGTATATAGTTCAATTACATTAAAACGATTTTATTTTGTTAAAATTATTAATTGATTTGAATTATTTGCAGAAGTGTGACTACACTTAAATTTAATGATTTTATCTGGTTTACAACCTTTTTGAAAGAGTTTATTGATGTCCCCAAAGTTTCTTAATGAATCTACAAACATTACATATTGTAAATAGTAATACTATGATGAATTGATTAAGTAATCTGTGTTTATGATTGTAATATTACATTTCACAACAACCACTGCCGTTTGAGAATTCCAAAAAGGTCCCTTATATAATTTAAGAAGAACTTTGTCAAGAATATTGTCAGACAAAAAGAATATACTTAAACAATTTTTTTCATTTAAGATTAAATAAGCAATCAAAAGAAAACGTAAATTTAACATTGCTAAGTAGAAGGATTACTAATATACTTTTAAAATAGTATATTGGATTCTAGTATACACATAAATAATTAATATTTGACATAAATAAGAACTTAAGGTGGATATTAAGAAATTAATTTCAAACAAAACAATTATTGAAATAGTAAACAACTACGAGTGTTCGTCATACTAAATAAACATGTAACGACTAACAATTATTGCACTTTTTTCCTAGGGCATAAAATAATTCTATCTATAATTCTATAACTAGTTACAGTTATTTTGAACAATAATAATAACTTTCATAATAATAAACAGTTTGCAAATCGCTGTTGATTTGTTATTGTTATTGTTTACAATTCTAAATTGAATGAGAGCTAGAAGTAAAAGTCCAGCAGCGTCAGGGTTCGGCGTTGGCGTAGTGGTAAAAGCGCCTCCCCGATCTCCTGCACCTTTGGGTTGACCTGGTTCGAACCACGGTTTTCCATTGTGTGCGGGTAGAACGTTAAATTAATTTAAAATTATTCTTGCCTCATTTTAAAATATTTAAAACATTCTGATTGCTTTAACTACCCTTAGATGGGGGTGGCAAACATCCTCCTCTTGGTAACTTTATTCGAAAGTTAATATGTACGAAATCTGGAGGATATCCGCTATCCGAAAAGCGGGGCTGGGCCGGTGGCAATGCGGCTACGCCGCATTGATTGATACAGTAGAAGTTCTTTTGGGCTGTCCTTGAACGACACGTGCGTAAAAAAATCAAAATCGCTGCCTCCCCCGGCTTGCGGGGAGGCTCTTGCGTTCTTTTGGCACTCTCTTACGTTATTAACTCTTTTTGAATTCGTATTTATCTTTTGGATTCTTCTAAGTTCCATATACTGTACATTGAATTGAATCTTATGCATTGCTTAGTGCCAATACATACTACCCATACTACCCTCCTCCTCCCTATTTCTTCCATTCCGAGATTTTCTCGCCTTTTTAAACTGTAGACAGCATTTCGTTACTTTCTTACAGAATCCCATAAGGACAATGTAATTCGGGATTATTTCAATTTTCTTGAAAACTGTCCCTCCACTGAGGATCGATCCCAGCAACCCCCGGTCAACGAGCGCAGACATACCAGCTGCGCCACCAAAGGCTTAGGAGAGAAAGAAAAGAAATCTTATATTTAAAGTTAGTTTAAATTTATAGCATTAAAGAATAATGCAAGTCGCAAAACAATAACAAACATTGAAAACAATTTACAGTTCTAAAAAGAACTTATACAATCCTGAAAAGTATAATTTGAAAATACAAAATAGTAACGAAAGATCGTTTAAGTTTATTTATTTAAAAAAAAACTGAAGACAATCGAACGCTCGCTTTAAGGTCAGCTACTAAAAATCATTTACATGGTAAGCGATTAAGAATTTAATGAGCTATTTATGTTTGTTGTCAACTCGACGGCAAACACTACGGAAGCATGTGTTGTCTAAAACACAAAAACACGAAAATACAATAAATAATTATCACTGTACTTTAATAATCCAACGATGACTAATATCTAGTTGTGCACTATATTTATTAAAACTAAATTACACTAGATAATGATCACCAACAACTTTTGGATTGCATTGTAGTATATATTTCCGTGCATCAATATATTACGTGCACAGAAACATCGTACCAGAATTGCATTGTCACCATTCTTTAATAAATTCTTTACATTCACCTACTCTTGCCGATAGTCGCGGTGTAACTGGTAAACGTAGAGGAAAGTTATCAAGCGTGTAGTAGTGCATCACTATCGTTGTGCCATGCATCTCGTTAGGCACCTCTCTAGCATTATGCGGGTCTGCTTCTGAACAAAGTACAGCGCATATTACGCACTCTCTCCAATATAGGTGTAATCGCTTTCTAGAGTACCCGCTGCTCGGGCTACGCTATTTAAATTTATTTTTTGAACAAAAATTAACTCTTGAAGGCTCATATATTAATATTACAGTGCAACACAAAACAACATTACGTCAACAGTTTATTTAATCAATTTAAAGCATGAAACGATGTTCTATAATGATTGGTTCATGATGAAAAAATATTTATGGCTTTTATAACTTACACTTTCCAATTATTCCACTTCCACAAGTGAATGCTGATCAAAAGTACTCAACCCAATATTTGTTATTTTTTATAACAAAAACATTACAATAAAGTAAATAAAATATTTAAATGCCCGCTTATAAATGTCTGTTGGTCAAAAAGTGGCAAGCAAACTATAGTTCATTTACATAGTTACAATCAATTCTCAGTCCACTTGCTATTACACTTTGCTTTGGCAGATGATGACGCGCGTCTTCCATTATATTATATATATAATACAATGACGCAATGTCGAGATTTATTTGCACCCTATAATATAATTAAAGAGCAGCACAAATAAAACGCGAGTTTCTGTAGGCACCGTCGCATTACTAACAAAATAAAATATTCAACAAAGGCTGTTGATGACTGCATACAAAGGAATATGCACTTGCGGACAATTGCTTTTCAACTATTATGTACAACTCGAACATATCACTTCGTTTGAGTTATTTTGATGTTCCTTGCATTGTAAACATTGCATCAGTGGTTATTATTTACAAACAAAGGATGACTTTAATGCGTAGCATTGGTAGGAATATCTTTCGCAAACCGAAAAAATGGTCATGACTGGTATAATAATAGTTATAGTACATTTGCGTCTGATCTGCAATTTCGTGTTTCAGTTATGATGTTTAAACTAGCTTATTTTTACTAAATAACACACACAAGACTTATCCGATAATAATTCCGACACCCAGACGGAAATGACCCTTGTTGTGGTTTAAAAGTCCGCTCAATGCGAGCGTGAATGGCAGCGGATTTAACTTCTTTTCCAATACGGCACCCACAGTCCAATTTGAATCGATATGACCTAAAAGTACATAATTGTTTTAAGGGAATGCTTACAATTGCAATCATTTACTCTACCTTTGAAAACAACATCACTCTTGGGCAAATCTACTTGATAACCTATGGAAGCGACGGCTTCTTGCATGCGATGATTAGCCTCAAATTCTACACCAATTTGTAGCTGCTTACTAGCCTTCTGATAATAACACAAGTGGATTCCAGATACACCAAGAGTCCCAGAACATTGATAATCTTCAGTTGCATACCTAAACAACATTAAAATACAATTAGATTTACCACAAATTAATAGTAATGAACTTACTTTGCTGCAAGACTAAGAAGTGCAATTTCCCCTCCAGGAATGGATGGGCCTCTTTGGTAGGCCAATTCAGATCCTAATGCTAAACGACTGGTAACTGCTTGCAGGTAATGAAGAACAACAACTCCAGAACCATTGATAATATCTGGATTGGCCATAGTCATGCTGGCAGTATAATCACAGCCTTTATAATTCATTGTAAGCTGTCCAACAGTAAATTTACCATTTTGTACCTAAAAACAAATATAATGTTGTTAGCATGTTAGCATGAAGAATGACAAAATGTTTATACTACCTGAGCACCAAATTTAGCTTGAAGGGCAGGCCATAGTTGATGAATAATAGTTGCATTTAAATTTCCAGTGGGATCAATATCACCCAGCATAATGGGGTAGGCTTCACTAGGTGATAGTTGTTTTGTGCCCACATAAGTCGCCCCAAAGCGGTATCCGCTTGGCGTCACAGAACTCATATTTATTGTGTGGGATATTTGAAAGTGGTTGCTCAGTCCTCGCGTTAACATAATACGGGCTCCATCAAAACATGTTGGAAAAATATCTACAAACAGAAAGCAATTGTTGAGGTTATGTAAGAATCATTTAGCACATTTAAGGGAAGGCAATGACTGAAAATAGAATAAAATCATTGCTTCCGCATTCCAAACATACTTTTACATTTGGAATGGATCTCCTCAAGGGGTCCGGGGTTCTCTACTTCCTCTACATACGACTGGGAGGTCTTCTTTTGAGGCGGCGTTGGAGAAGGTGGCGGAGGAGCAGAGTAAGCATGAACGTTTCCCATTTTATGTGTATACGATGCGAATGTGCCTAAATGATATTACAGTTATAATTTCCCAATCGACCGTATTATTTACACAAATTCCTTTGATTCCGATCTACGCGCACATGGGCCTTCGATATCTATACAGATCGATAACTAGGAGCGAGGCAGAGATACACACATTTTGATATTTTCTTCTGACAGATGTAAATAGATGCCTTGCTTGCTACTGGCTGCTTCAGGCAGGCAAAATTAAGAGTGCGCTGATGTCGCAAGAAATTTAGTCTTCGTGTTTCGTGTTTAAACTGAAGGCGCAACAGATTTTTGCAATAAACGCGTAAAATAAATGAAATAGAATTTATGGCAGCAGAAAGAATACTAGTCAGTGGATACACTGAGAAAATAGTTTGACATTACAAAAATTTCATAATATACAACCATGGTGACCTGGAAACAAATTTTAGTGACTGTCATTTTAATCAATTATTGCCCTATATATTTCCTCCGAAATTATGTGAAAACCTTTAGAAATGAGGATTACAAATTGCAATCTGTCTGCTTTCTTAGGATATAAAATGATGTAAATTTTAATGTATTTTAATTTGAGAGAACAAGATAGAACCTTACCAAACGGACAAAATCAAAATGTGAACACTTGGGAATGAACGATAATTGTGACAGAAAATTTAATGCCAGTCGGGCAATCAAAATGTTAAACAATTGAATGTCAGCAACAATATTTTCCCTTTAAACAAAAACAGTTTTCCAGGTAAGATTTATTTTAGTTACATGTACATTGGTAATCTATTTTGATGCAAGTGCTTTAGGAGCACGCATCACATTTTAACCACATCTGTAATAAGTATAATTAAATAGGAAAGTAGTGTGGCGATAATATATAGAGTATTCTTTCGTATATGAACAGCCATAAAAATCGCTTTCGCTTCTTAAAAGTCTTATCATGTTTCTTGATTCTATCCAAACCAATGCTTTTATATTCATTTTATGCACCTACTCCCCGCTCTAAAATATAACATTGTTCTAGCACAACATAAAGATAATGCAAGCAGCACAATGAATAAGCAACAATTTGTTGCAAATATATTCTAGGAATTCTAGTTTTAAACTGGACAATGCCTTAAATATTCGGTATCAAAGTATATAACTGTTATTGTAATATCATCCCTGAATACTCGAACAACATCATCAGGCAAACTTAATAATTGTGATAGTTTGCCATGATCGATACCGTATTCGGTACCGCCTAGTGCGTTACGCATAAGATGCGTAGCTGCGTTCGTGTCCTTTGGCTTCGTTTTCAATCCCTCTTTGCGCTGAAGTAACATTTCGTCAATATCCGACAACTTCATGTTCTTTCGCGGTAGCTTAAGTGGACTGAGTGTGACTTTACCGCTCATGTGCTCACCTACCAAGCGGACAACTTGCAAAGGGGAGATGCAATCCCATAAACCATCCGTAGCGAGAACAAGAAATTTATCTCGCGGTGTCAACCTATGGTAGGAAACATCAGGCCGACTCGTCAAATATGGAGGAGTATAATAATTTGGTGGAATCATGTGTTCACCGAAATGTTTGGCCACAACATTACGCATTATGTCTTTACTCCATTTGTATCGATAATCGCCCAAAGCACGCAAGGGTGCCAACTGTCCCAAAAGGCGTTCCATTTTAATCACGGTGTTACTTTCATTGTAGGGATGTTCACTGATAATTCGTTCGACTTCTTCACGGTTATCGGTGTTGTGTTCAGTTGTAAGTTTCTTAGCAACCCATGAATTTGTTTCAGTTCTTATACCTGTGAACAACAACAATGAAGTTTACTGATTTAATCTCAAAAATGTAATTATTTACCTACAACCGCACTGCAATCACCCACATTAGCAACATGCAAATGAGGACCGTCTATATGCGCCACACAGGCAACTGCGCCGCTCATAGCAACTGCCATCGTCTTCAAATTTACTTTGCCGTTCACTTCTGCCAAGGCCTCGTCAGATAAGTCTTCGTCAAGACGTTTAAAAGCGATTTCTAAGGCTTTCGTCATGTCAAAATGAGACTTATCAACCTGTAGAAATCAAAAATTAAAATATCTATGCAAAACTACTAAACTAACCAACTTACAGCTGATAACTCCTCAATAAACTTTTCAAAACTCCTCTTATATATATCGCGCACATCATCTACAAATTGTACCTTATCATTGTATGATTTGTAAAGTTCCATTGATGATTTCTGTTCAGCAATTGACTTTTGGCACTCTTTAAGTTTGTCCGGTGGTAGAAGACATGCAGTAATATAACGAAACAGACGTTTTGCAAGAACTTGTGCACACGCTCCACCACCGTGGCCATCAAATATACCGACAAGCAAACCTGAAATCAATTCTCATACACACATATTATATACAAAGTTCAAGTTACTGAAATGTATTACCTGTTGTTTGTAAACATGACGCTTCGGCGCGTGTATCTTCCATTGGATTGTTAGATGCCAATTGATTGGAATCATATGATTTAACACTGCTGCCTGGTGAAAATTCATGATTATATTCATTGGTCCTTAAGATAGAATCCACCTGCAACATATAGAGAAAACTTGCATTAATTTTAAATTAATCACTTTCAATAGGCAACCCAACATACATCTTTTGTCCTTCCATAAACCAATGCTTGCACTTTTATGTAATAACACTAATGAACTGATAACAGACTGTTTGCAAATTTACTTCCTATTATGATATAAGCATGAAGACACAATTTAAAAAAATAAAATATGCAAAGAAAATTTCAAAGAATGCTTAACTAAATGCAACCAAATAAAGTAACAAGCCTTGCACAAGATAAATTAACTCACCTCCTGTGGTGTCAATTTAGCATATGATGATCTAGATTCTTTGGAACTATGAGAGCTCCGATAGTATAACCTATACTCAAATTTGTAATCATATTGACTAGTTTTGTGGTTGATTGGCAATGTACAATATCCACTTGTAAGCATACTCAAACTCCGCATGTTTACGTGTTTACAGTTGGCAGTCCATTGCAATAGAACACTTTTCTTAAATAATTTGGCCAGAGGAGGAGACCTGCATACGACCACCATCCTTATAAATTTTGCGTAAGTTTTTAACCCAGTTGCGCAATTGAAGTATGTAGTTTGTATGGTAGACTCATCCAAAGTGGTAGTATTTGTTTACTGAGCAGGTGTTTAGCTAACATTTGTATTTGCAATGTTTGGTTTGATGATATCTATTTTGGTCATTTTAAAATGTGAACATTGACACTTTCACGCGCACGAACATTTTACAGGTTTGCTTAAGCGACCGCAACTGACGTTTTGACTTGAAATGTCAAGTTCAACACCCGCGTCATTCAAATCGATTTCATTACTTGGTTCACTTGCAACAATTATACTCAACTATCGATTAATGAACATAATAAATATGTATATTGGAGATGAATAAATTTATTTAATACAATTTAGTAGTTTGCACCCAGAAAAGACGGCACAAAACTAAATTAAAATAAATAAAATTACAAACTTTTTCCTAACATACTAAGCAATTAATTAATGCACTTCATTAGAAAAAGCGCACATAACATAATCGTATCGTCAGTAAATACAAAATTATATATATTTACTACGACTACATATTTGAAATGTTAGATTTTTTAAAGCAACTAACTGAACTTGTCAAATGAATGATTCATTATTGCACTTCATAAAAGCATGATGACAATAAAATTTAATGTTTATTTCAGATTACAGATTTTTATAAAGCAAAGATAAGTGCGTAAAAATACGCAATGCTCTGGTACTGATTTATTTAAAAAGCATAATACCATAATTATGTTTAAAATTTCATTTTGTAATAACTTACAAAACTACTTGTTGTAACTTGCCGGCTAAAGCCTTTTCAAAATGTGACCCGTCCCAGTATACCTTACCACATGATTCGCAGACATAGTACATTTCCTGTTTTTCTAAAACGCCCTCGGGCACTGTACTGACGTGAATTTTAACGCCGTTGCGTAAAGTGCAAAGGCCAACATCTACTGGTTCATCGGAACCTGACACAATCACATCAATTCATTAGATTCACACATTAATTTATATGATGTAAGCCTATACTTACAGAGTTCCCATTTCCGTGACACCGGCGGATCAGGCAATTTAGTCGTCATATAACACTCATCATCAGATTCTTCTTCGGTGGTGAAACCAGTGGCCTCGTCATCTTCGTAATAAATATCTGGCCGTGCATTTTGCAACATGTACTTCGCATTTTTCGCCAGTGTCTGCATTGTTGATTGCGACAGCTTTAGAAAACTGTTGCTATTACATGCTTGGCAAATGGAGAATACATGTTCTTTTCGTACAGTAACTTTATAATATTCCAATACGCTTTTAAGTTGTTCTTCGAGGTCGTCATATATTACATTGAAGCAATGTCCTTTTGGAACACTACCGCAAAACTAGAACAATTATTTCCATAAAAAAAATTGCCAACAAAAAATGTTTGTGGCTTACATGTGTAAAAGTTTGTCCCCTAGTCAAAATATACCGACGCTCATTTTGATAAATCTTCAAGCACATCATATGATCCTCTGTATTGTCCAGTATTTTAGTGTTGATCCCACATTTTCTCAGTAATTTTCCCAGTCCTTGCAACATTGTATCACAAACAAAATTAATGTCACTTGCATCCACCGGCTGAAAATCAGAATTAGGTGGTTGTTCCATCACAGCTCTAAAAGTCTTCTGCAAACAAAAATTAATATTAAACTCCATGTCAAGAAAGACATGATTGACTTAAGAAAAACCTTTTTATGTGAACTCTTCTTGGGTTTCTTCAATGATGAATTTGATGATGTCATCAAGCTGAAACATGCTTCATCGAAATTAAACCTTGTATGCTCACAGCACCTCTTCATTATATCATAAATCTCAATCAAACAATACGCATCCAAAGCGGCATATTGTATCTGAGATTCACGAAGAGGTCTCTTTTCCCAGTTGGAGAACTGATCAGCTTTATTCAAGGGTACTCCAAAACATTGCTGAACCAATGTGCTCAAACTAGGTCCACCACTTTGTACATCATGCGGCAATTTGATATTTTGTTTCTCCAACTGCCGCCAAATGTTCAAAAGGTCCAAGAAGCCAATCTTTTGATTTATATTTGTGTGTGGTAATGACTGACCAATCATGGACATGTCACTAGTCAAACCAAAACCTAATTTTAAGATATCACAGTTATTGAAACAGTAGTGTCCGAGTTTTTCCCAAAGATGCGTTGCAGCACCACCGGATCCCAACTGAATCACGTCCAATATAAAAACATCATTCCTGGTTGCTATTTGCATCAAAGCTAACTCGTTCTTTTGCGAACCAAAGCTAGGTTTCCATTCGCAATCGATTCCAACTATGTAGGCGTGTTTCAAGTAATTCTCCAAGAAATGGTTAAATTCCGAATGACAGTCTACTAAATAAACATTACTCAGAGGTAAATTCAATTTGTAGAATTCAGTTGGTGGATTTGGTTGATCGTCCCAAATCTCATCTTCCAATAGATTTGTTTGGATTTGCTGTTGATGTCGCTCACCATCAGGATTATCATAATACATCCTTACGTTATAGGGCCAATCATGCTTAGGAATTCCGTACAAATGAGCGAAATACAATGAACCGTCAATATCACCATACTGAGCAACATATGCTACCAGCTCTAATTGTAAATAACTATCGTTTTGTACTGCTTCGTGCACCATTTCCTTGAAGCTCTCGTCGCCAATCGCATTCTTGATATAACGACGATGCAGCAAGAATTGCAGTGCGCCTTCGTTTTGTTTCTTTATTAAATTCGGGGTTACTTCATCAGGTAGATTATACATCTTTTTGTACCTTGTTACAAATTTTCTAAATGGCTTGATGTGTATTTTATCATATTTGATATCAGGTATTTGATGTTCACTAAAAAAGTCAATTATAAATAATAAGTTTATTATCGAAAAAACGAAATAACATACTGAATGTATGATTCCCAAACTACTCGAGCAGAGGTATTCTTCCCCATCTGTGAATCAAGGAAACTGACCAATTCTGTTTGGTGATCAGTACTGTCAGCAAGAAAAACTTCAACTACCGCAGTCTTATCTTGTAAAACCAACGGCACTAAAAATTCATGAATTCCAAACTTTTTGTGTAATCCCAAAAGGGCAACACTTTGACAAGCCTAAAATAAAACAGTTACAAACGTTTATAAAGATTTAAAAACAAAAATAGTATATATACCTCTTTGTACTGTTTATGTTGTATCATTCTTTGAATAATATCAAAAAATATATTACAGTCTGCCAGCATTTCATAAACAGATGCTACTAACTTCATAATTGAAAAACTGTTCTGTTCTCTAACAATATTGAAAGCTGAAATCTTTACATCTGCAGTCAATAAATGAATTATTTCATTTCTCTTTTGTGTGCTCCACTTCTTAAACTCTTCAACCACAAAAATAGCCAAGGATTTTTGTTTGCCATATTTGAAATCTGGACAATTGTACACAATTCTCAATGTCTCTTCATATGGATTGGTTGCTTGCTCAAATTGTCTCAAAACCATATTAATAACTATCGGACTGTTCTTAACTGAAGCAATAATTTATGTTTATCATATTATATCAAATGAATTAAAATGTACCATAACTCCAGTTGGACCTTAGTTGTGACATCCACTGCAGTCCATCTTTGTCAAGTTCTAAATTTACTGTAATAACATTTAACTTCTTATTTGTTTCAATTGGAGTACTTGGACTAGGTGAATTTTGTGGATCTAATGGATATTGCTGAAGAAGCCTAGGCTTTCCTCTTCCTCTACCCCTGCCTCGAGAAAAACTCATCATAAACTAAAACCATATATTAAATCAGTAATTATTATAAAATAAGCTGACAATGCAAATTTGTATCACCCCATATTAGCATTCAAGGAAACACAAATAAATGGAATGAATATGATAAAAATGAAGGGATGGACTAAGTTTAGAATATAATCATGATTATTGAGATTGTAATAGGCCAATGACTATTAAATACAAGTTGAACATCTTTTAACTGAATTAATATAGTTATAAATTTTGACGTTTGCTAATATTAATCAACAGATTTCATCACAAATCGAAAACAAACGCAACAATCTATCAAATGTAACCTAAAAACGTACCACGTAATTAAAATTCTGCTGAAATTCTTACCTTTTATTTGTTTTTCCAGTAATTCCCGTTCAAATTCGACTTCTAAGAATTATAGTTATATAGCACAAGAATAAAGAATCATACGGTTTAACGGAACTAAAACACAATTTTTCACACGAACCGTTTAACTGTGGCATAATTTGACATCAATATTTGCTTCCTTGTCCATGGCCATAGAGGGCAGAGACTGAAAACTCGAACCACAGAACTTGGTAAACCATTATTTTTGAAGCGCCTACTTCAAAAGTTAGATGTTGCCGCAAGATTGGTATTTTCCTTGTTATAGATATACAAAATTATTTCCTACAAAACTGTAAAGAAAATACCAAGTTTATTTTCATGTTTTAATGAATTAAAATAAAACTCACAAAGAAATTAAGCGCTTAAATTTAGCCCATGTAGCCCATGAATTTCTATTGTATAAACAGCAACATACAAACTATTGAATACATTTTGAGATGGGTCAAAATCTTAACCAAAAACATAAGTGGATACGTGGATTAATAATCATTTACAGAACGAAATGAAACTATACAAGATAAATGTTACAAACTAGGTAAAACGATGAAAATGAGTTGTGGAATGATTAATAGCGTCCAGCGTAGTTTCCCCGCGGTTGTCGCCCCCTGCTCCTTCGCGCCGTTCGTGGAGAATAGCTCATTATATTTGCTCCTCTACCTCTAGGCATTTGCAAACCTGCACACAAATTCAGCAAGTTTAAATAACCCATATAATGTATTTCTTTTATGTTATACTACTCACTTCCTTGTCTCATCTCACTTTGTGGATCGACCCACACAATAGGCTGTGGGTTTGGTCGAGATACTCCACGCACGTGTTGTCCCCGCAATCGCCTTCCAGCTGTTCCAACACCTCTTTGATTTCGAGACCGTGTGTTAGTACTTGGAGACGCTTCGGCCTCACGTCCTTCTTCCTCGGCCCCTTCTTCGGTGGTAGCCGCTTTCTCGCCTTCAGAAGATACCTTTTAAATATTTACCAAATTAATATTAAAAAAGAACATGTACAATTAGAGCGATAGACATACACCATCTTCGCCCTCTTGTAAATCCTCTGATTGATGTTCAGGTGCTGGGCCAGCATCAGTCGAAGTTCCAGCCGCAGAAGGGGGCCCCATACTGCAATCACCACTCTCAGCAGTTCCCACTTCATCCTCCGCTCCACTTATTGTTATGGATGGAATAGTACCTTCAACTTGACGATGAGTGGTTTGTTCCTCACAACTGGGTCCGGATTCATGAGGAGAGGTTTGCAAAGGTGTGTTTGGAACACTTCTACCTGTGCCTTGAAATAATAATAATGCAATTAAGTTAAGCTAGATTGCGCGGAGAAGTGCCACGTACTATTGTCATCAACATGTGTCATTTCAAGAGTCTGTTCAGGGAGAACATCATTGGAAGCAGTGTTTGGTGCATTGGATTCCAGAAACGTAAACCTACCACTGGGTACGTGCGGTGAACTCACAGCCTCGCCGAAACCGTCGCATCTCCTTGCCGTCGCCAAAGTTGGAGTCGAAGGAACAATACCTTGCATACAATATCAAATATAAATGAAAAAAAATCGTCAGATAGTTGTGCTAAACTTACCGTCATCGCCACCCTCATCACCCATCACTGGAAGTAGTAAATTTCCTTGCTGATTTCTCGCTAAAGGAGCAACTCTGGTGCGTGAAAATGACGGCAAAGTAACAGCAACAGACGTAGATACATTTGTACCACTACTCGTTGCCTCCGGTTGCGCGGCCTTCTCTTCCTCGCCGACCTCACCAGATCCACCAGGTAATACAACCAGATTACCTTGTTGTCGTGTAAGTGGCATCACTCTTGTGCGGGAAAAAGATGGCAGTGTGACAGCTACTGAAGTTGAAATATTTGTCCCACTGCTAGTAGCTTCAGGTTGCATTGCTTCTTCCTCCTCGGTACGTTCATCTGCAGCATCACAGTCCTCCTCTTCATCGCCATCGTGCTGCATGTCAGTCTCACCACGTTCACTCTGATTTGGTACTTCGCTCGAATCATCAATTACTTCAACTTCATTACCGCCTTAAATTTACACATAATAATTTGCTTGCATTGCAAACAAAAAGAGAGCAGATTCTTACCCTCATCATCCTGATCCGCATCTTCATACGGAAGGTTGTAATCTTCCCCATCACCTTCATCTGGACCTTCATCGTCGCTCTCCACAACAATGACGGCATCTTCTTCGTGGTCACGTTGGCTACTAGTAGGAACTTGATATTCAACCTCCAACCCACTTTCACTTACACTGCCTTCTGCGCCACTACTGGTCCCCTGCTGAGATATAAATTATCAATTATAGGATAAACGTTGCAAAATAGATCAATCTAATCTTACCACTATCCTGGTACGTTTAGGTTGTTGGCTAGTTTTGCTATCTTCACCAGCATCACTGCTTGTAGTCTCTCTTGGTCTTTTGTGGCCAGCTTGCGTAGTCGTCACTGTATTGGAAGAACTGCTGCTGCTTGTGCCTTGTTCCTGTGCAGCAGATGGTGGTTCAACTCTCGGCAAAACCATAGCAACCACTTGTTGCTGTTGAACCTGCTGCACTTGCATATTACTGTCATCATCCTCATTATCTTGATTGGATTGCGTCGGCGGAACAGCAACCTGACGAGGTCCTAATAAATTCGCAGAACTCGTCGCAGGGACATAATCGGTATGCGACGATGTAGGGCTGCTCGACATTGCCTCAATTCCGCTATTACCGGTTGTATGAACTTGTTGCTGAGGAGGTACCATAACGGTACTGGGACTTTGGCTTGTAGGCAAAACGGCTGCAGTGCGCTGTTGAGACATTGGACGAATGCTGGCAAGTGGAGGTTCATTTCCACTCCTCCATGGTTGTATAGGAACAGACTGGGTCTGAGTGTTTGTCGAATGTCCGGCCATAGGTTTGATATTAGCTGTTGGTGGTTCAGTAACAGACTTCTCCTTTTCTGAGCTAGTACTTGGTTTGCTACCCTGCTGTAATCCCAACTGACGTTGAAGTTGATTAACTCTTTGATTCAACGTTTCAATCTCTCTCAACATTCGTTCCTTCTCCTGTTGATTTTCAGTCATTATCTGCTCTTTTTCTTTCAGACACTTTTGTAGGTCAGGATTATCACCGCTGCTTCCTTGTTGGGAACTATTACCTCCTTCGCGACCTTCAATCTCAGATTTAAGTGCAGTATTCTGTTCTGTAAGAGTAACAATACGATCCTTTGCATTTTTAAAGAGAACTTTAAATCGTTCCTCTTTTTCAAGGCTTGTGCTAAGTTTTTCCATGAGAGAATCAATTTCCTTCTTGTTTTTCTCAAACTCTTCTTGTGAGGAATGTACCTGAACATTAAGTTCATTGATACGCTCATTATGAGTTTGCTCCAGTTGAGAAATGCGTGCCTCAGCCTGATTCCTTCCTTCTTGTAGAATTTCCGCACGTACCTCCTCAGTAACAGTCGAACCAGTAGCATTTTGTTGAGCTTCTGTTTTTAGTCCTTCATTTTCCTTGGCTAATTCTTCAGCTTGAGTCTTGTATTTCTTTGCAATTTTTCGAATCTGAGTCAAATTATTCCTGACATCATTTATAGTAACATCCTTACTAGTGATCATTTCATTAAGCCGCCTATTATCTTCGTTTATTTTAATTATCTGCATACGTGCTTGATCCAATTCCTGGTTTAACGTTGTTAGTTGAGTGCGTAGAGCATTTAAATCTTCGCTGAGTTTATTAGTTTCATTCCGATTAGTATCTAGTTGAGTTGACAACTGACGAATTTGCTCTTCTAAACGTCCATTTTCACTCTTAAGATTTGTATTTTCTTCAGTCAATTTGGCGGTATTTCCTCTTTCAATTGTTAACTGCTTAGCGAGTGATTCACGTTCTTGTTGCAATTTCTTCCAATCTTCAGGGCTGGTTCTGTTAGACTTCTCAATCAGAATATTAGCACGTTGACGCCATCTTGTCGCCTCACCACGCAAAGTAATATTTTCAGTTTGCATTGCTTCCGTCTTCTTCTGTAACTCCGTATTCTTCTCCTGAAGAGGAGTCATTTGTTCCTCCAAGACTGATGTTCTCTTCTGAAGTTCTTCCAGTTGAGTAATGAGTGAATCACGCTCCGATCTCAAGCTTCTATTGCTGTCCGTGAGAGCGTTGAGAGTTTCTACTTTGCGTAAAACTTCAGCGTGTCTGGCAGCTGTAACAATAGATACCTCTCTGTCTTGACGTTCATTATCAAGTGCAGCTTTGGCTTCCTCGTAGTGTCTCTTCATAGTTTCTTGTTCAGCACAAATGCGATTGTGCTCAGAGACCAAAATCTCGCACTTCTTGACTGCGAGATCCTTTTCACGACGCAAATACTTGATCACTTTCACGAGTTGATCACTGGACTTAGTTTCATCCTCAATGAATGATTTATTCAAGCTGGAATCGGCCCCAATTGATCGATTTGGATCAGATATCTTGTTGTGAAGTAGAGCCAGTTGCTCGTTGAGTGCTTCTAATTGATTCAGCAACAAGTTATTTTGTTTATTCAGATCTTCAACGCGCGTTTCAAGTTCTTTCTTAGCATTCTTGATCAACTCTTCTTGCTTATTCCAACTTGAGCTAGATTCCTCCAAGGTATCATTGAGACGATCACGGGTTGCCTTGACTTCCTGAAGTTCATCCAAAAGTTTCACACGTTCTTCTTTGATTGAAGTCAATGTTTGAATATCCTCAGAACGCGACTTCATCTCTTGAATATACTTATTCTCTGCTACATTGATGCTCTCTTGAAGTTGCTTAATTTGATCCTTAGAATCCTCAAGAGTCGATTTAACAACTAGAAGCTCGTCATTAAGTACCTTGTTTTGAACTTCCAAATGACTCAATTTGGTATGTAGATTACTGGTGACATTAACTTGTCCATCACTTTGAAGTGATAATTCTCCTTGAAGCTCTGCATTTTTCTCTTCGATATCTTCAATCTTCTTCTGCAACTCAGCGATTTTACCTTCATACTTATTCTTATCCATTACGAACTTCTGGTTGAGATCTTTCAATTGAGCTTCTGCAGCTTCCGCAACATTACGATACTGTTCAACTGCATCTTTACTGATCTTGAGTTTTTGGCTTAAAGTTTCAATATTGGCTTGTGCATCGAAGAGACTTTGCTCCATCTCACGAATCTTCTTCCTCTCAACTGTGACTTCGAGATCGTCTAAAATCGGGTTCTTAAGTCGTTTAGAAAGATCTTCCAGCTGATGTGACTTCACAGCAATATTTTCCCGAGCCTGGTTCAGATCCTCACGCAGCAAATCGGCTATTTTCTTTTCTTCCTCCATTCTTTTCTGTGCAGTTTCCGTCTGCTTCTTAAGACTATCTCCCAACTCACGGAAACGATCTTGTTCTTCCTGTAGGCGGCGTCGTAAAGCAGCGCACTCTCGATGCGCTTCTTTCAGAATGTCTTCTAATCTCATCTTACTTTCGGCGTCATTTCGCTCAAGAGTAGCTTTAATCAGTTCAATATTTGCAAGCATTGTAGTGTGAGATTGTTGTTCGCGCAGTAAATGATCTCGTTCATATTTAATGCGTGATTCAGAGTCGTGAAGGAGCATGTTTTCCTTCTGTAAATTGGCTAACTGACCTTCCGCCTTAGATAACTTGGTCTGGGCATCCATAATCTGCTCCTTCAAGTATTGCTGTGAAGATTCGTGTTTTACAATAGTCTCACTGTAAATTCGAATTCGATCCTCTAAACGGTCAATCTGATTCTTGTAAACATCCGCATTTCCCTTCAAGATTCGATTCATTTCATCGGTAGTCTCGCATTTTGCACTAAGTTTAGTATTCTGCCTCATCATCTCCTGCAGTTCAGATCGTACTTTTTCGGATTGTTCTAAAATAATCTTTTCATTGGCTGCTTTCTCAAGTTTATACGTATCAAGCTCTTCCTTCAGAAGCGTCAAATCTTTGGATTTCTTTTCCACAAGTTGTTCTAATTCTAAATACTTTTCATCGGATTGCATATCTGAATCGTCATTGGTTTTAGACGTGGGAGATTTCTCTCCGTTCAAAGTTTCGCCTTGTCCTAAACAACAATCCAAGTGAATTATGAATAAGTGAACAACAACAGTTGTTGAAAATCAACTTACCTTTTAGGAATTGATGATAAAGACCCTTGTAAGTATCTCTCTGTTGCATCAGCATTTTAACCAAACTATTCTGCTTCTCTTGCTCTCCCAACAAGCTAGCGTGTTGCTCTCGCATATGATCGAGCTTATCCTTCAAGGCAGCAATCATTTCAGGATCCATGCCCTCAGCTTCCTCTTGTTTCGAAGTAAGTTCTCGTACTAACGCGAGAAGCCGTGCATTCGTACCTTGCAGTTCACTAATGTCGCTGAATGTTACCAAGCGTTTTGTTATAATATCAGCAGAGCAGGTACTCTCGCTACGGTCGTGATCCATGGATGTTACGCTAGATCCTGTCCGAGACGTCTCCACTTCCTTAAGAAGATGACACACTTGTCGACTCAGATCTGCCAATTCTCGTCTCAAACGGCCATTTTCACGTTCAAATGTAACTGAAAATATTAATAATGAAATAACTTGCCTTATAAAGAGAAAAAAATCCTTTAGTACCTGCAGATCGTTTCAAATCTGTGCCAACGTCCATCAACTGTTGATTTTCAGCAGTCAATTTATCAACTTGTCCAGTCATTTCTTCAATGGATTCCATCGCTTTTTCGTAATGTTCCCGCTGTTTAGCAATCAAAGGACCTTTATCATCCAATTCGTTAATGATGGACTGAACGTATTGTTGCATCCGCTTATTTTCAGACTTCTCATGAGCTAGAGACTCCGTTACTTGAACATATCGACTGTAAATTTCAGTGAAACTCATTCCAGTTCTCATCTTCGGTAAAACTTCTTGGTCATCGCTAGTCGGGGCGTTTGGCTGAGAACTTATGAATTCATTAGCAGTCTCTAGTTCTTTCTTCAGCATGTTAATGTATTCCGTTTTCTTTGCTAGAATTTCCTCATGTGCCAATTCAGCTTCCTTGAATTTTGTCTCCAAATCACCATATTTCTCCAAGGCTTCTTCCAGTTTGTCTCTCATCTCCTGCATGGCTTGAGTCATTTCATCAGCATGTTTAGTCTGTTGCTCTGAGACATTTTTATACAATTCTGCAATCTGCTTTTGAGCTTCCACTTCAGTCTGATATGCTTCCAAAGTCTTAATATAATTTTCTTTCTCCTGTCCTAGCTTCACAATCAGTTCTTCAGTCTTTGCACTCATAGCTATATTCTTCTCAGTAAGATGTCTGATGTTCTCATTTGCATTGGACAATTCTTGTGTCTTTTCAGAAAGTTTGATGTCAAGTTGAACATACCTGGAACTATTATCCCTCCTCATCAAAAGCAATTCATCAGTTTTAGCATCCAAATCACTAGTCAATAACATAATCTGATTCTTCATCAATGTCTTTTCTTGTTCCATTTGCTTTTCCTTATATTCAATAGCAAATTTCATTGAATCAACCTCATTAATCTTGCTAAGTGCTTCACACTTGGCTGAGATAGACTCTTCAAGTTGCTTTGTTAATGCTTCAAGTTCACACTGCATTCTCTCTAATTCAGATGTACGTCTCTCAACCATCCTACTAACTTCCTCCTTCTCAGCAAGCAAACTGTTTCTTTGGCTACGCAATTCATTTAAGTCTAACTCAAGTCTGTTACAGTTGGCTTGTAATTTACCAACATCAGCTACTGAATTTGACAATTGATTCTCCAATTGATTAATTGTATTGCTAGCGTGTTCAAGCTTCTTAATTGTTTTTTCATGTTCTTGTGTGATAGCTTCATGTTTGTTTTGTAATTCTGATAAGTTATGAACTAACAAGCAAACGTATTAAATTACACCTATTTGTTTTAAAAGTGAAGACATTTTTACCTGCATTGTAACTCTTCGTTTCCTGAAGCGCCTTGTTCGTGATAAGTTCGTCGAATTTGCTGCCGATGTACGTTTCAAGCTTTTTCGCAATTTCGGAGGGAACTCGGCTCCACTCTTTTTTGTCGAAAGCAGCAAATAAAATATCGCGCCCAGTAATATCACCCATTTTATCTGAATTTTACCTCGTACTTAAAACATTACAATAAATCTTAATGCATAAACGATACTAGTGAGCAAATGATAATGATATTATTAGAAATATGCGTCTACTTTAAAAACGACTGTTTAACGCTGGCGCACCGAGACAACAGAAAACATGCCGGCTAGCCTAGTTACTTACCCGAATCTGAACGCGAGAAGGTAATACCAACATAGTCGTATAAAGTCACTAAACAGAGGCAAATAGAAAAAACGCGCGAAATACCTTCTACATCAAACTATAAACTGCAACATTTATTTAAAAAAATTCAACAAATCCATCCTCTCGCGTCCAAACTGCGATAAACCAAAGATATAACCATTTTAAGGCATAAATTTAATTGAAAAAGAAAAATCGGATATTATATATTCAAATAAAGATTTTGCAACATAATCTAAAGTTATTCTATTAAAACTGATATTCGCCAAAGATCCTTGATTCATAATAGCTTTGTATTAAAACTCTACAAAGATATATGATTTCACTTGAGTATAAACTCAAACGTAACTCAAAATGCAATTCTGGAAAAAATATAATTACAAATTATTGTACCTCAAAATTTCTATGTTAATTATTTTAAAAGTCAACAACTTATATTCATTCATCAGCTTCGCTATCCTTCTGTTTATCCTTCTTTTTCTTCTTCTTCTTTTCTTTCTTTCCCTCCGAATCAGCCTCTGGCTCTGGTTCGGTGGCTTCCGGCGCTGATGCACTATCACCTTCCCCTTCAGTCTTCTTACGTTTCTTCTTCTTCTGCTTCTCAGGTGCATCAACCTCCATGCTTACATCAGTAACTACAGCAGCGGCTGCACCGTCATCGCTCCCAACACTGACCTTGCGCTTCTTTGCAGGGTCATCCTCGACCACCTCCTTCTTTACTACACTGTAGTCAACAAAACTGTTCAGCCATTCCTTAGGTGTGTTTTCATTTGGTTTGCCATGTTTGTCAAGTTGTCCCCTCGAGATGAGAATCTTCTTTTGAGATGATCTTGGTCCCAAACCCCACTTACGTGGGTACGTGTCCCTCTCCATAATAACACGCTTCAACTTAGCAATTACTCCATGGTCGCAACTTGCCATTGTTGCTGTTGTCATCATAGCAATAGCCAAGGCAATTGCTTCACCCTTGGTAGTGATGATAACAATTTCTTCGTTAAGCTCTATGCCATCCTCATACCGCAATACACCAGGAAGAAGAATCTTCGCACCATAGCAAAGAGCATTCACAGAGCTGTCTTTCATGATCACACGTTTATGCTTTATCAATAATCCCTCTAAGGGTCTTATGACTCGTCGTAAGTAGCTTTCATCTTTGTGATTTTCGTACAACCACATGGCGTCCATAACGTCGTGCATTGTCGCAATGTCGTCCATTTCAGTCTGAATACCTGAGCGTACACGACGCAGTTCTAACATTTGACCACCAACTCCAAGAACAAGTCCTAAGTGAACACACATTGTCCGGATGTAGGAACCGGCTTCACAGCTAACCCAGAAAACACCTTAGCACAGAAATTTATTAACTAAACCAGTTTTTAATTTTACTTTATTTAGAACATACCCATATTACGGTTTTCATCGTAGTCGAAGAGTTTGCTGTCGTACACTGTACGAACGCGTAGCTGACGCTTTACAGCAGAAATCAAAGGAGGCCGCTGGAAAAGTGCGCCTCGTAGTTTTTCCAAACCACGCAATACTTTCTGAGCTCCACCATCAACAGGAGAAAATAACTTGAAGACAGCAACGTACTCCTTTCCCGCCGATTGTTGTGATTTGACCAGACGAGTTGCACGATCAATGCAGACAATTAAACAACCTAAATAACCAATTAACAAACTTGTTAATATCCATAGCCAGTTTATGAAGCTGTTTATTACAACTGTTTAATATTATGTTCTGTACCTCAATCAATATCATACAATAACTATATTTTATATTGCAATGAAATGATTATAGAGGAATTTGCTTTTAGGTCTTTTATACCTGTTACTTTAGGGTCAAGTGTTCCTGAATGCCCAGTCTTCTCTACTTTAAGAATTCTCTTAATCCATGCAACCACTTCATGACTGCTAGGGTTGCTGGGTTTATCTAAATTGATATAACCAGACTTGATGTACTCTGAGAGTTCACGTTTCAGTGGTGAAGCACCAAATGGCAAAGGAGTGAAATGATTTGTTCTCACATTCAATCTATCAAAATTCTGAAGAATATCAGTTAATATAATAAACAATAAATAGTTTTCAAGAATCATATTTTAGATGTTTATAAACAAATTTGTTACCTTTAGTAGCAAGGGCCATTTTGAACTATCAAGAGTAGGATTTTTGGATGATGTTTCTAGTTGAAATTCATTTGTTTTTTGTATTTCAGCTATTGCTTTATCCTTATTCTTCTTTTTCTTCTCCTTTTTGATTTCTGGAAGACATGAATGTTTCAGATGTAGTCTTTAATTTTTTTGTTTTTTTAATAAATAAGATTCGATAATTATTTAAGATACTCACCTGCTTCAGACATGATTATTTATAGAATTAATTATTTAATAAAAACAATTCCAAAAACACGTGTTTTCGAAAGAGGACAGGTTAGGAAAATACAAACACGCTGCCGTGCAACAAACCGGCCAAGCAGAAAGCTAAACACGCAATTGGACCAAACTGAACCACGTGAAGCGATGTGAAGCCAAAATACAGCGTCTGAAGATCCGAAGCGGATGCAATCGCGCAAAGACGCCGTGTCACGTTATGCAACCAGTTATACAACACCAAGAATATAAACAACGAAATTCCCTAGTCGCAATTATTTCAGTATGCACTCGTTCAACATGGCCGATGCTACTGGTTCATCGTGCGATTAGCAAATTCTTTTCTAATTGTTTTGTAATTTAGGTAGGTTCAAGATAGTTGATTCGTACTAAAATAACCGATGATTGAACGTTGTGCCCGCACTGCTCGGAGCGCGATATTTAATGCAATTAGTGACTATTTTAAACAATGGATCTTTTGTTTGAGGATATGAGGTAATACTAGAACGAATTTTGCAGTTCTGCAGTATGATTTGATCAAAGATAAGCCAGCAATGGAGTCTCCTCCGTCCACTTCACTCTGGTCAGAGGCATTTATACTAAGTGATGATAGTGGCTTGCTTCTGACCAGCAGCTCAATATCATCAAGTGGAGAAAGTCGAACTGGTTTAGGCCAATTTACTTTTGAGGTATGTAAACAACTAAAGCTTCACTTCATCAGGCCATCAAGTCAATCTGTCCTGCATTTGCACTGTTTTGTTGTAGTTGCAAGACAGTGACAAGTCATTATCACAAGCAGATTCATTAGATGGCATGTCAGATATTATTTGTGGGGAGAATTTCAACACATTGAAGAAGGGCCCACATTGGAGTGAGACAAACACATCTCCGATTGAACCACCTTTAGAGTTTCAGGATCATCCAATAGTCTTTGATTCATTTGCAGCAAACTTAGCAAGCACTATTATACAAGAAGCAATCAATGACACGACACAACAGCACACGCGGCAGCAGAAGATCAATGCAATGAACCTGCAGGTATTTCGGCCTATTCATCAGGTGTACCAACGCTCTTACTGGACGCAGGATTTCCTCCCATTTAGCCCGTGTCACGCGGGGCGACCAAGCTCACGCAGTTCTCTGGGCTCGTCGCGGTTATCAAGCTCGCATAATTCCTTATCAGTGCCTACCGCACACCGCGCCGACGATTCGAGCTTCATCACGCAAGCGGTATCACACGATACACTGTCGTCAAATCGAATTAGCGATTTGTACAATGTGCCGTTCGACAGTGATGTTTACGCGGTACCTGTTGATACTGTAAAACCACCACTGCGACCGAAAAGAAATTTGCAGCATAAGAAGCGTCGACGCAACACTTCGTCAGGATTCCGAGAATTGGAAAAGGTGCATACCAAGCAGGTGAAGAAGACGACATCCAAGTCTGAGCACTTTGCCTTGGGTAGTGGCAACACAAAGCGCCATAGCGTCGCCGGGACATCTTCGATGACCAGCGAGGTTACTGAACCGGTGCATATGACATTGCAGGAAGTGCGACAGTACTTGCAAACTTTATACTCCAGCTCTTCAGATTCTTCCGAGCATCGCGAAAACAAGAACACGAGGGTTCATCGCAACGGCCTAGTGAACTTTAATAATAATAAATACTCGGATCCGAATTTGTTGAAAACACATGCAAGCAACACTTGTGCGCTACAAGCGAAAAAGAAATCGACATTCCTCATTAATATTAAGAATAAGAAAGTTAAAGATTTTTGTGATAATACTATTGATAAGCAGCACCTGCAAATAACAAGTAACGCGCTGTCGTCCACGCGTCAGGAGAAGAAAAAGGGTGCTGCGCGAGTGTACTGGTTGAAGCAGACGTTGTGTAATATGTTTCGATTTCGGCGAATCATTTCTCCGGTCCATGGAAAACCGAAGAAGAATGAGACTGACTGCGAGTTCAGCTTCCACGATAGCATGGAAAATGGTGAGGCGAACAAGAATATCACCCAAAGGGCATTACCACCACTGCCTGGGCAAGGTCAGTTGGCGGACGAGTCGCCCACCCTAGATTTCACTACAAGTATACGAAAAGTAAAAGATGTAAGTGCCAACAATAAGTCTGTGCTAAGAAAATGTAATAACATTTATATTCTAGTATGGTTGGTATTGGGGACCTTTGTCAAGTGAAGCTGCTGAAAAGATTCTTTCAAATGAACCGGCTGGATCTTTCATAGTTCGTGATAGCAGTGACGATCACTATATATTTTCGCTAACGTTTAAATTAAATAATACCGTCAGACATGTTAGAATAGAAAATGACCAGGGTAGGTATTTTGAGCGATTGAAAATGTTTATCTTAGCAACTGTTCGGTTAATATAAACGTTTTATGTTTTAGGTAATTTTAGCTTTGGGAGTTGTACAAAATTTAAATCCCAAACAATTGTAGACTTTATTGAAAATGCTGTTGAGCATTCTCGCAGCGGTAGATACCTGTTCTTTCTGCACAGACGGCCGACAATTGGTCCGGTTCGCGTGCAATTGTTGCATCCCGTTTCACGCTTCAAGCAAACTCAAAGTCTGCAGCACATGTGCAGGTAAATTAAACTTAAATTAAATTAAAAAAGTTATACTTTTAATAAATTTTTACCTGCAACGCTTCAATTAGTCATACATAATTGGAATAATTTCAGATTTGTTATATTGAAGAAAGTACGAAAAGACCTAATCCCCAGTCTCCCACTACCTAGACGGATGATAGATTACTTGAATACGCCGCACTATTATTCGGAGCATTTGGTGGATATTGAAGACATCGAAGAGAACCACTTTCATACGCGCAATAATGCGCACGAGTCCTCTGAAGAATATAGCAACGAGCAGACAATCGGGCGACACGATTAAATTTGAGACACGGAACGACAATCGTTGGTTGTGAGAGGGACACTTTTCTACTTATTATTAACTGCTAATATTCACGCAATTGCCAATTAGGTTCGAATCACATCTCCCGCTCAACACAATAGTGTGCGATGTTGACTCGTTCGTAGTTTTAAATTTGTGTTCAAACCAAAGTTATACATTGTGATCAGTAGTTTTTAGCAGATAGTTTTATCGTACTAATTTATTTTGCGGGCCTAATTTGAAAGCTGCGTCTAAATACTTATAAGCGTAGGATACATATTTGTTATGTTGCAAACTATTTATTTCAGTTCAATATTTATGACAATGAGGGATAATTAGGTACATGAATACACAAGTAGGTTTAAGGAATCAAAAGAGGCAGATTGAAAGTTGACCCTTGTTGGTTCAGGTGTAACGTATGTATGTACTTCATAATGCCAAAGAAAAGTTGTGAGGAAATTGCTGTGGAAAAAATGATGAATTTTTCATTCTTGAAATAAATAGTAAAAAAAAGCTATCTTGCCTTCTTATTTTATGTAATGGACAACAATGAATGATTTACATAGGTTTATCAGCAGCTTAATAAAAACTAGGTTGAATATAGTTTAAATTAGGTGGGAATTCCTAAAGTACGTCTTACAATTCTTTCCGCTATCCTATTGAACTCATCGCGGTTTTCTCGCCACATCTTTGCAGCATCAACGTTGGCTCCACTCTCATCATTTGGCTCTGCCAACATACTGACAACAGAAAGTAATATCTTTTCAACACTTTGCACTGGAGACCATCTTTCAGCACTTGATTCATACCCCATTGGATCATCTCCTGGAGCATGGAGAATAGATATACAAACTCTACCATCGGAATAAACTAATAAAACATACTTGTAAATGTAAAATTATAGCCAATATACTCAGAATAACTTACTATTTGGGTGAAACATTTCACAAGTAAATTGCATTTTAGGTGGACTTAAAGGATAGTCTGATGGAAATATTAGTTTGGCAGGAAATACACCCCCTTCAAAGCAAGTTCCTTCAGGACCACTATAACAAAAAGACCTCTGAGTTTAAACTTGAATTATTATATTGGATCGACTCACGTTATTAAAGCTTCCCATTCAAAGAAATTCTCCTCGTTAATTGGTCCCGCAATTATTCCTTCAGGTGGATTCAGAGTTAATTCTATAATTGTTTACAATTAGTACATAAAGTTAATAGTAAATAAACAAATTTACGTTTATATTCGGCCATCAGCCGCCTTAACGCAGATCCGGCCATAACAAGAATTTGGGTTGAGCAGTTTCAGGAAAGAAATAGTTTATACTCTTAATAAAGACATAACTGGCTTTACAAGAGCCCCGCTGGCCGCCGTTGGTCGCTGACACAGAGAAGATGATTTTTATGTTTAGTAACGCTAGTTAGTATCAATTTTTGTCGGTAGGTTTCGTTATCAATTTAGTTCATATTATATAAAAAATAATAATAATATAGAAAAAAGCTAGATGTTAATATTTTAGAGATTAAAACATTTATTATTGAATTAATAACACAGAAGGAAACAACACTATGTCACTACAGTTGCTTACTGTTTACTGTACTTACTGTACATAGTAAACAATTTTAAGTAAAAAAATCATTATTTATTAGTCAATACTTCTTTGTCTTCTTATTTTAAATTCTAAATTAGATTGTTTGATTAAATTCGTTCCGCCTTTACTTGGGGGAATTCTTCGAAAAAATTTCCCCAGAAGCACGTTTTGGCGCATCGCTCATGCACGACCCACTTCCCTTTACGAAATGTGTTAGTTGCGCTGGAGACGCTGTTTGTTGCCCGGAACGGAATAAATAGCTACTTTATTTATTGCTGACTTAATTATAACAAATTAGGTAACATGCTGGTGTTGTTTGAAACAGCTGCTGGCTATGCCATTTTTAAGGTACATACATTAATTATTTTACAATTTTATATTACCTCAAACTAACCTCATAATTTCCATGCTGTAGCTACTCGATAATAAAAAACTTACACAATCTGATGACCTGTATCAACATTTCAATAGCCCGGAATCAGCTAATAAAATGTAAGTTTTTCTACTTAATTTTATGTATATGGGACAAATTTTGTATACTCTTTAATGTTTCCAGTGTAAAGTTAAAGCACTTTGAAAAGTTTACTGATACAACAGAGGCATTGGCTGCAACTACAGCTGCAGTTGAAGGAAAACTATCTAAGAGTTTGAAGAAAGTCCTCAAAAAGTATATTGACCAAGATGTGCAAGATCAACTCTTAGTTGCTGATGCAAAACTGGGCAATGCCATCAAAGAGAAGTTAAATTTGCAATGTGTTTCCAATACATCAGTTCAGGAACTAATGAGATGTATCAGATCACAAATAGATGGTTTACTAGTTGGACTTCCAAAGAAGGAAATCACAGCTATGTCTTTGGGTCTTGCTCACTCTCTGTCTAGGTACAAGCTGAAATTCTCTCCTGACAAGATTGACACAATGATTGTCCAAGCAGTGTGCCTCCTGGATGATCTTGATAAAGAGTTAAACAATTACATCATGAGGTGTAGGGAGTGGTATGGTTGGCATTTCCCAGAATTGGGAAAGATTGTTCAGGATAATATTGCCTTTGTCAAGACAGTCAAAATTGTTGGAACTCGCGAGAATGTGGCGACCTCTGACTTATCAGATATTCTGCCTGAAGAAGTTGAACAGCAAGTTAAAGAAGCAGCTGAAATTTCAATGGGAACTGAGATATCTGATGATGATATTTTAAACATTCAACATTTATGTGATCAGGTTATTGAAATTTCCAGATATCGGACTACGCTTTATGAGTATTTGAAAGCTAGGATGATGGCAATGGCTCCGAATTTGACTGTATTAGTGGGTGATATGGTCGGTGCTCGATTGATTTCTCACGCGGGATCGTTGATTAATCTTGCTAAACATCCTGCTTCAACGGTACAAATTCTCGGTGCTGAGAAAGCACTCTTCAGAGCCTTGAAAACTAAGAAAGATACGCCAAAGTATGGTCTTATCTATCATTCCCAATTGGTAGGACAATGTAGTACGAAGAACAAGGGTAAAATGTCAAGAATGTTGGCTGCCAAAGCAGCCTTGGCAACGCGTGTCGACGCCCTTGGAGAAGATGGTAATTTTGATCTTGGAGCTGAGCATAAAGCAAAGTTGGAATCTCGCCTGCGGATTCTTGAGGAAGGCAACTTAAAGCGCATAAGTGGTACTGGAAAAGCCAAGGCTAAATTCGAGAAGTATCAAGGAATTAGTGAGATACAGCAATACCCAGCCGCAGCAGATAGTACGATGCCATCATCAAGCAAACGGAAGCGCACTGACTCTGAAGCAGATATTAAAGTGAAGGCGGAAGTAAAAGAAGAGCCTGAGGAAGAGGAAGCCGCTTCTTCGACCGAAACTCCTAAGCAAAAGAAGAAGAAAGATAAGAAAGTTAAAGCTGAGTCCGAAGAGGAAGCGGCCGAGGAGGTTATAACGCAAAAAAAGAAAAAGAAGAAGCCTTCTGAGGATGATTTTCAAGGAGAAACAATGGTAGAACCTGTAACACCAAAATCTGAAAAGAAAAAGAAGAAGAAAAAGTCAGAGAGTGAGCCGGTGGAGGAGGCACCGATGGAAGAGGATGTTCCTGAGGTCACTTCTGAAAAGAAGAAGAAGAAGAAAAAGAAGAGTGTGGGGGGAGACGTGTAAAGTGTATTAGTAAACTCGTGAAGCAAAGCGGTGGGAACGGGTTTTCATAGTTTTCCACGGCGACTGTGACAAGATGCAACTATGAGAATTTGTTCTTTAAATTTACAATTTAAATTGCATTCACATAGATTTATGTGAGTGTAATTGCTGAATATTTTGTTCGGTGTACCTAAAATTGGATAATTTTTAATTTTTTGTGCAAGTTTATTCATGTTAGTGGATCAGTTTTGCATGTTTTATGGAATGATCAATGAGAATATGAAGTTTAATTGGGGATAATTTTTAGTTCATATTATGTTAAACCTACTAGTTTATAACTTGCAGTTTTAATATACGAA
The DNA here is from genome assembly GCA_027575565.1 of Diploeciton nevermanni. NCBI lineage: Eukaryota > Metazoa > Arthropoda > Insecta > Coleoptera > Staphylinidae > Diploeciton > Diploeciton nevermanni. The sequence goes on along the minus strand of JAODIE010000004.1, from coordinate 340,408 downwards.
ACCTTTAAAAATTACAAGTTTATTTCTATTTGACGTTCCTTTATCGTTTCACTCACTACGTACGTGAAAGTGTTGGTGTTTGATAGCATTTTGTTTTCATTGAAAATGATTAATAGTCCGCAAACTGCTCTCAAAAATTTGTTTCGGATTATTGGTAAAAGTAACTAAATGATTGCATTTTGAATATTTGGTTTGCAGCATTGAATAAAAGTTGCTAATGAAGTCACAGGGAAAGTAGAAACCTAACACGTAAACAGTTATAATTGACTGTTAATCATGTTTAAAAAAACTATTGAATTGGTTAAATATTCAGGGGGCACGGGTTCAAATCCTGCTGGGGGGATAGATCCAGTATAGTACTGTATATTACTGACTACCCATAATGAAGTACAGGTCGAGTACGATATCGGTATTCGACATAGGTAACGCTCCACGACAAATTTAATTGTAATTTAATTAGAACCCCCTCCGTAGCTCAGTCGATAAGCCGTCTGACTGTAGCAGTGATAGCGAGGTGCATATTCTAAGTTCAAATCCTGCTGGCTTATATTCAATATAATATATACTCCCACAGCATTCAGTCTCAATAAGTGCCAATGGAATGGAGATCAAGTACGGTGTCGGTATCCGACATGGTTGCAGTACGCTCCAAAAATAACAAACAATTTAATTATCATGTTTATTAGTTGATAAGTTACTTGATCGACGTGTTCATTGCTAAATAAAACTTGAAACATCTGAAAGCACATGACTGCACATGACTATCAAGTACGTACTTAGGCGTGATAATCGCGCTAGAAAAATCAATGAATTATCCTTCTGCGTAAGCATATCTAGCAGAAATTTAAAGTTTAAAATTTCATCTACGCATTATTAAAACGAATTTATGGACTGGTCGCGTTAGAGTTGTCACATTGCAACGTGTTTGAAAATTGATTGCTTCTGTCAAATTACGGCGAATTGAGTAAAGGAGTTGAATCCCAAAGCGAGCTTATAAATCACCGCCCTAAACATATGCTATGTCACGACGTGATTTATCGGTCCGCATTCCACCTACAGAATTGAGCGGTTGCTGCAGAGAATAGAAGTTCTTTGTATCGTTTTCGCATACTGTGCATAGTTTCTGCAGAAATTGCTCGAAAGAATGTCAACGACTCGTATAAATAGCCGGTACAAAGTATTTAGGCGCCGGCCGGCGTCATTCACATGCGTGTTAAGTGAAATATGGATGATCAACATCATCAGCATTGAGGGAAATTCCATGAAAAGTGATAAGATGCAAGCATTTGAAAATCCGATTCTAAGTTGTATTCAACTGTTTAGAATGTTTACTTGAGGAATTAAAATTGATCAATCAGTAGCAGCTTGTAAACAGGTCGGAACAATTTCAACAATTTTAAGCGCATCCTCTTGAATAGTGCGCACACTTCGGCGCCGTTTTGTTTTCGACAATTTACGCACGTGTTTACGTAAAGCACGCATTCCAAACCGTCACGCAATTCATGCGATTCATAGACGATGATGATGAGAGAAAAAAATGACATTCGCTCTACAAATACACAACTATGTGCTGTATTTTTGCTGTAGTCTCTTAGAGCCAATTCTAAGTTGCCTGAGTGCAACAACTAATTTCCAACGCACTGACAACAGTCAAGATGTTGGTAACCACGTCATTTAGGAAAAAAATCATTAGGTCAGAAAGCAAAGAGTAAGCATGCCCACGAATTCCGGTAATTATTGAATTATCCAACGAATGCACGCGCAATTTCAATTTAGTCGGCATGCGCTTGATTAATATGAGCAAAGCAACGAAACCTCGCATAACAAACGAAAACTGAACAACAAACAGCGCACTGAACTACGTAAATTGAATAACTTGCCGTGGTGTATTTTTTGCAATTTATCTACGCACACTCCGCTAGAAAATGCCCATTAGTTAATCCTACTGCCGACATTATTGCCGTTGCGCGCATTTACGATGCGGTGATAATTTTTTAGATCTTCTCGTATCATTTCGAACACATCGCGCATCGTCCATGTTTAGCTTTAGCTGGCGCCATTCGCACGCCACACGTACGCCATTTTTATGGAATATTGTTTTTCGCGCAAACGAAGCTCCGCGTGTTTTTCGATAATGAGCACATAGAGATACGAATTTATCAAGTTATCAAATTTCAGCATGTTTGGGATATTAACTCAGCTATTATTCGGCGTGGGGGCGACGTGCACGCAACATTTGCGTCAATCTCGGTGGCGGCGATGTGGCCGCCACGGAACTGACGACGGCGTTCATTCGCCGGCATTGTTGTGTTGTTGTTGTTGTTGTTATTGAGTATGAACGCGAGAGGCACTGTGAGAAAACCAGCTTGATCTGAATTGGATTTTACGACTTTAGGACGATTTTATTGCTATTGAGTATTTTGTCACGCATTGATGCTTCAACACAGTGTAATAATTGATTAAATTTGGCTGATGCATTACTAAGAAACTTGATTTCTCTTCAAGAAATCCCTTTCAATTTGCGACTATCAATCATAAAAAAAACAAGCAAATTAAAAATACAATATTTGAACTAAGTAGTCAAGACAATTTGCATAAGCAAACGAATTGAAAAAACTCCAAACTGCCTTATCTGGTATATTAATGACCAATAAGATCCGGAAAAATTGAAGCCAAACTTGTGAAGGTAAAAACTCGGTGTTTACACACACCTAGTTCGTGACAAACACGTTTCGTCGGCAAAACAAGGAACGGAAGTGCCAGTCCCATTTTTTTCAATAAGAAAAGAACAATTTTCTTTTATTTGAACACCTAGCCCTATAAGACCACTGACTATGAGAATGGAATGCAATGAAAAAAAAAACACCCAAAATCGTAAAGGCACCATCGTAATCATAAAAACGTGCCGATGATTGGTTTGCGCGTCCTAGGTGCGTGTTCCCGTGACTGGTAGCCAGCTGTGCAGCAAAATAAGCCACAAAGCAAGGTGTCAAGCGCGATCGCGTCCGTGAGACACCTACAACAGCCACCCCTGACCACCCCCTCGCACCCCAACGTGTTTTATGATCAATGAATAACTTAACTTTGCGACCGGCCGGAGCTGTCCAGCCGGGTAGCAGCACGATGGAGATGAAGGTGGACACTACCGATGTTGGGATTCTGGTCGTGACCATTACATATGATGCTTGGCAAGCAGTTAAATATATTATAATGATATGTGTTCATGTTTTCCTCTATACAATGTGGTTGAAGAAAAGCCTTCGAATGTTAGATGAGAAGTTTAAATCGACTGTAAGTGAATAAATTAGTTTCGATTATGGATGAAATGAAGAAGTGCGAGTGAAATGTTTATGACACCTTAATTTACGATTCGATGCTGCAGGCAAAGAAACAATTTACGTGCATAATAAGGCAAAGAGTGGATTGCAACACTCATCCGCAATGGGTTGTGGATGGCAGACAATAGATAATTATGGTTTTGAAAGGCTTCGTGTATCCGAAGGAGGCTAAGCAATGGAACGCATCACGTCCGTGCAATTTCGAAGTTTCATCCACCTCGCGCATCAAGATGCAGACGAAGCCGCGACGCGCGGACGCGGATCGAACGGTGATTGGATGTCTTCGGCGTCTTGTCGACTCTGGTTATGTAATATTTTCCAGCAGCCCAGACAGGCGCGGCTATAAATAGCCGCAGTATCACCGATCGCTGATATCTGGAAAAGTGCAAAACGGTGATTTGAAGTTGGGAAACGTACGTCGGGCGCGCAAAAAACAAACCGCATGCAGACGGCTGGCTATGTTTATACACGGCGATCCCGTGGCGTGCCGTACCTAATTACTAGATAGAAATCACGTACTTGTTACACATTCAGTGGCCGGCTGGCGCCTGGCTCCACTCGCGGCGTGCGCGCGTTTGCAAACATCAATCAAGAGGCTGGTCGCGTGCAGCGAGCGCGATTCCCAATCGGCGAGTGGAAAAAGAGGAAAATTTAGGCGCCATCGTTCGCGCGCCGCTCGCCACGGCCGCCCCGCGAAGAAGACAATCATAACGAACGGCGCTGGCGGCGGCCGCATCGTAAATAATACGCAACGTGGGTACGCGAGCACCGCCGATGATGCCAATAACGCTGAAAAGAAACTGCGTAAGCACACACTGTATACGGCACCGGCAACACATTGGCGACGGCACGGCCGTGCGTACAGAAACACGGACACCCATACACGAGCGACATTTACACTAGGAGATACACAACGAGATACATCAGTTTGAATCGGACCGGAGAGCGGATAGGGTGACCACAACGACGACACACAAGACGAACGAGACGGGCAAACGAAAAGTTTCACGCTCGAATCAGTCGTGTGATTTTCTTCGGCGCGCACGAAACGCATCTCGCAAGCCCCACAGCCAACTTTCGAACATTCGAATTGTGCGCGCACCGCAGTGCGAAATAAATGTTGCCGCCCGCGTCCGCACGGAGTACTCGCCCGTCGATTTAAGTTGCGCGCCGCGGAAGCAGCCAAAAAGGCAGATGCCAGGTGCAAAGGCCGTCCACGGATTAATCATGTCCACGCTGCTGCTGTCCCTGTTGGGGGTGTCTTCGATCGCAATTCAACAATGCGCCGTGTGGCGCGAGATCGCTCCATGCACCTGCAAGAAGGAGTACACCTCCAAGGTCTCGGTGACATGCATGAAGATGGAGTCCTTCGGGCAGGTGGTCTCGCTGCTGCAGAACAAGTTTCAGCCGAAGGAACGCATCATCCTGAGCATCGGAGGGTCGAATCTCTCCGACCTGGGGGAGCGCAGCTTTAAAGAGCTAAACATGACGATCGAAGACCTGAAACTCAACCACAACGAGCTAAGGTAACACAACATCAGCGTGCTTGTGCTTGCCACAACCAAACCAAAACAACAACAAATGCATTGCGAGCAAAGCAAAACAACAACGGCGCCCATTTTGTTTTCGCGCTTTGCAAAATCCAATCGACCGCAGTGCGGACCTCGTTGTTTTTTACCAATCGCCCGGGCGTTAATCAATGCAAATTGTTCATTAACCAATCGCGGCGCAATTGCGAGCGCGCTGATTGGCCCGGCACGGCGATGCGCTCGCAATGACAAATTCGGTTATTTGCAAACGATCGGAATTGACGATAACGAGCGCAAATGTCGATGCCGATGCCAATGACGATGACGATGACGATCGTGCGAACGATCAGACGCGATGTGGAATATTTGTCGTGCACGATTGAATTAGAATTGGATGTAAATCAAGTAGGCGACAGATCGAAGTAATTGAAATATAGTTAGGTCAAGGGGTTATCCTGCCGGCCTGCCTTCGATGAAGCCGTGGCGCTTCGGCTCGCAGCAGGCTGGCACCAGCAGCAGCTGCCCGGCCGTCCCGACGCGCTCCTACTTGAACTCCTGAACTCTTATTATGTCCGTACACTTCTTTTCCAATCATTTGCATGTACTTACACGCTCGCGGCAATTCATCATGCTGCTTCAATTGTCCACCAACTTGTTTTCATTCACTCATCGATGACCCATTGATTCGCGGTCCACGGCGAAAAGCGCGCTCCTGCGGCGCTGGGTCGCGCGCACCTTGCGCAGACTTTCTTAAAGGAAACTATTGGCGTTTGATTGAAAGGCAGTCAACAGGTATCAATTTAATCTCGTCGACGTGCGCTTTGAAATTGATTGAAATAATGTTATATTAATTATGGCGATGGCTTAAATTAGAGACCGAGACGACTTTTCTGCGTCTTCGGTTGGTGGCGATGGTAGAACAGCGCCACTAACACACACTGACAGCTAGAAATTACATGTCACTGCCGGCGAAAGAGCTCCGGCGCATTGGCGCCGCTAATCTGTCTGTAATCAACAATTAATTGCATTAGCAACTTTTTTCCAGTTGCGGCACACACAATTCGATCGCGTAGAAAATTCTTTTGCTCAATTCACATCTGAAATTGTTGATAACGCGCGCGCGTGTTTTTGCACATTGATTTATCGCCACAAATGGCGACGATAGCGGTGCAGAAATTAGCGAAATGTGAGAAATGTCTCGCCAACGAGTCGTCAGAAAATCATAATCACCGCTCGTAAAATTTTAATTGTGTTCATTTAATGTCGAGCGATGAAATAACACCCACTTCCATGTGTGCATTATCATATGCAGATGAATAATCAATTGTGTGCTTTTTTGTTGGGCCCGAGATTGGAGTTATAATAATTAGCGCAGCATCGGTAAATGTGTCAAGATCAAATTCAATATTGGCCAAGTCATAAAGTGCCCAATTGAAAGCAATAAATCGCTTGATTGATTCAGAATTGGTGCAGAGAACTTGCTAAATTCCATCATTCTACTAATGCTAAATGAAACATAATCCATCATGGTTTAGATAACTCTGGAATGCAATTAATCACTGGAAACAAAAGACTTGAGTCAATAAATAGGTGGCATTATTTTATAGTCATTAAGATTAGCCGTAATTGACGATAAACGAAGCATGCAAAAATTGATCGGATTTTTAGTCACGAGCATAAACATGAATGTAATGATCATTGGCGCCAAAGCCACTTTATCTGGCATTTCCATGCTGTACTATTCCTTGGCAATTGCGCAACCAATCAAGTTCGATCCGCGTACAAAGACATGACGCGCATTTTTACGACTTTGTTTATATTCACTTTTAATAAAATCGAAATTTCATGTCACTATCACCGTAAATGATGTGCGTGCGTACGTATGGCGTATGGGTTTTTACATCAATTTAATGTCCATCGAGTTTTTCGAAAGTTTGCGGCGCGCGCCTACATCTCTGCGTTAGGTAGTATCGACGAGGCGCCATACTTGCCAGGCGCCACTGGAACATTGACCCCCCACGGGATATAGGTTTAATTAATTTTACTTGCTTACATAAATATTACGAATAATGCAGGTAGATTGCATATTTGTCGTCAAGCTGCGCGATCAGTGTAGATTTATTGGATGATTTACTCTGAATAACCATTTCACCTTTCAACCTTTCACATTCGCCATTAAATTGATTTTTTATTTCATTTATCGAAACCCAATTTTTGGCATGCATCCCAGGCAAAATAAAGATTGCAAATTTCGTATTTTGAAATGTAATCTTCAATGTGGTAATTATAGTGAGTTGACATCATTCACATTCTCGGGGTTGCAACATGTCAGCTACATGAGCCTCGCGGATAATCCGATACCCCACATGCCGGTGGAAGTTTTCGAGATGATGCCCAAAATAAAAACGTTGGACATCGGGCGAATGCAACTCGACAAACTTCCCGAGGAAAGTTTCAGAGTAAGATGTCATGTAATGCGTCATGCGCGAACGTCACTCATCTCGCTTTCTTTGGCAGAGTTTACCACTTTTGGATACCTTGGTCCTGCCCGGTAACCAAATTTACCAAATCGACTCACACGCAATTCCCCCAACCACGATTAAATTACATTTAGCCAGGAATGCAATCAGAGACCTAAATGGCTCCCTTCGTCATTTGACTGACCTGCAATGGCTGTTTTTGAACACCAACGAATTGAAGTCCTTAGATGGAGAGCTACCTATCAATGGAATAAAGATTTTGATGTTGCACGCTGCAAACAATAGTCTTACGAACATCCCACAGGATATCAAAGCTTATCCCAATCTGGATAATCTCTTCTTGCAGAATAATCAAATCACTGCTTTAGATAGGGCTTTGAGTAAAAGTCGTAAATTGGAACGGGTCCATCTAGAGAATAACAAAATTAGTAGAGTAAGTCCTAAATAATAATAAAAAAAAATTATGATGTACAACTAATCGAGTTGCACTTTATAGTTATATCCAGATGACTTTGAAGAAACAGAAAATCTCCAAATCCTTGAATTGCAAAATAACTTAATCTCCTCCCTCAATAGCTCTCTGCTACCACTGAAGAGGCTGCGTTCTCTAAATCTAACGCACAACATGCTCACGGAGTTCTCCTGGCACGAAGTCAGGACGTTGACGGAGCTGCGCCACTTGGACTTATCATCGAATGAAATCAGACATCTCAGCGGAATGACGCCAGTGAGTCATATATCGATATCTTAGCGGTTCGTCCACGCGCGAAATTTTGCGCTCGCTACTTGATGAAAGCTCTTAACATTTCCCGTTATGTTGCATAGAACATGGTTGAATGGGAGACAAAACTGACGAACCTGCGTCTGGACAACAATCAACTGCATTCATTAAATGGCGCCCTGTCGGGACTTCGCAGTTTGCTGCGCCTGAATCTTAGCTGCAACAGTTTATCCCGCATCTCTCCCGACGATCTTATTGGCTTAGATTCGTTAACCATGCTGGATATATCCCACAATCAATTGACAACCCTTGAGGAGACAAGCAAGGTACCAAAATTCAGCAACAAGCTAATTCTAATTCATTGACGCAAAATATTTTCCGCGTCCATCCTGCAAAACTCTTAATCTTTCTTATAGACATTCCTTCCGAATCTCCAAGAACTGCTAGCCTCAGACAATTACCTGACCATGCTGGACAAGGATTTCCACGGATTACCCGTTTTATGTTGGGCTGATCTATCCAACAACCAAATTGTGGCTCTTGGAAGAGATTTGGTAAGCAAGACCCACTGTAGGATACATGATGGAGTCCACGAATCAAACTTTGGAACTCTCAAAATATATCTTAAAGGTAAATAATGCCATGCATGACAAATCGTCTTTATGACATGATTATTTTCATCAGATAATCCTATTCTTTGCGATGCGGCCCTTCCGGAAATAACTTCATCAATGGAAGTGAACCATACGAAAATTGTAGGTGTCTCACACTGTCCGCCTTTGAGCGAACAGCCAGTTACAAGCAAACCTAATGCCTTCCTGGGATACATTCCCGAAGTTTCAACACCTCAAACAATTCCTATTCAAAATGAAAATATTTACAAAATTGGACCTAATAATGACGCACGTAATCTGCAAGATTTAAATTATCCACAAAGTCATGAATTCGTTCCAATGCAACATGGAAATCATCTTCATCGACCAATGGACACACCGTTACCATATCAGAAGTATAATGAACAGAAACAGAAAGGTTCCAATCCTATTCAATCATCTCCTGAACAACCACCTCTGGATCTCTATATAAAACACCAAGCAATGGAACCTGCATATCAACAATCCGCAAATATACACGAAACAGTCAATTCGTTGCCAATGATCCCCGAAAACAATCACACTAAGTCCAGACTGGAAGATGATACACAGCAACCAAGTGTTACAATGATCACCGAACTTCCAATGAAGGATGAGGCAATCTACACTAACGTTGATCCTCATGTGCAACAATTACAAATCAGCGAATTAGCCTCCGAAGTTGAACAGCTACGCACAAGAGTGCAAGAACTTCAATCAGAAAATGAACGCTTAGCAAAAAATCTTCGTGGGTTACCAGATAATTTCGAATCAAATGAACCACTTCTAAATACGCATAATTTAGATGACAAAGAAAAAAACAAAGTACCAAAAGTAGCTGAAGTTGAAGATAGTATTAGCGAGAGAATGGTCTACGAGGACCCACCTCAACTTTTACCCCTACCACTGCAACTACAACAAGCATTGAGCAACGAACGAAATTCGCAGGTTGAAGAACATCTCCCTGAACTCCCCCCTGGACATACCGAAACATAAGCCCAGAGCGTTGTTCTCGAGATAATTTTATACCACCACGTTTGACCAATTGAACAATTAATAATTGAATGACAATTATAAACGTCCGATACTCGATATGTGACCCACAACGGCTGCAATCGTTAGTCTAAAACTATCCGAAAAGATGAATCCAACCAACTAACCATCGTGCCTTGGTGTGCCTTCATTATCAGTTGATAAGTAAATGACAATTAAATTAACGATTAGACTAGCCGAACATTTGATATAGAAAGTCATGAAGAGCGGGATAAAACGTGAAGAAACGCAGTTTGTATCGACATTGATTAACTTATTTAGAGAATTTATATTTAACTAGTCACTACTTTAACTACTGGTAACTGATTGATTCCGCTCCTAGAACTACGTGATCGATGGTGAAGATTACGATAAAAACGACACCCGAACTACAAGTTATTATGAGTATTTTAATGTTTGAAATATATCATTTAGATGTTTAATTAGATGATGTGAAGCAATGGCAAATCAATGGGGCGTTTGCTACGAACGCATAAGAAAGCTGTGGGTCTATTTAATTGATTTCGTTAGTTAAAAGACTGTAAATATAATGGATTATAGAACGTTATTAAGAAATACTTTAGTAAAAATATTTGACGCAACTTTCAATGACGTTGCGCAGTGGGACTTGATTGTTTATAGAATTTGCAGTCTGAATTTGTGAAAGCATGAACTGGGAAGCGCATTTAGTTATTATTATTTGTATTTTTTAGTTTAAGAGTTGATGGAGATATTATTTTTATGTAAATAGCTTTAACACTTTTTTCTAGATGCATAGTTTTATTTTTTTGATTTATGATCGAATTACTTCTCGTTTCAAGTTGGAAGCCGATATCAGCAAATGAAATAGTGGAAAGACGTAACTACAAACATTATGGCTATAACAAGAATTGAGTCGCTGGTGAAACTATCACAAAAAATGTTTGTGTATTATCGTAACGTTGTACTTTTCTGTGTGGTATATTTATGTTATATTGTATATGAATTTTCGTTAGATTTTAATAAAATTAGATGTGACACGAGCTACCTTCATCTTGTGTTTACCATAGAGCTGCTACTGATTCGGCAAATCTTGTAAATACTTATCATAGCAAAGAAACAAAGTTCCTGTTATTATTAATATGACACCCAGCAGAACTTCTAAAATAGAAAAGATATCATAGTTTCCATACCAAATCGAGTTTCCTCCACAAATATACCTTTACTTGGCGTTTTCTCATTCAAAATCCAACCCATTAATGCAGTAAAAACAAAAGTCAACGAATTTGTAATAGGCACCGCCAAGGAAATATCAACTTTTTGCAATGCAAAGAAATAGACAACAGACCCAAGTTGATTTAAACCCATTGGAATAATATACTAAAATTCAAATCAACTTTAATCGTATGCAACCGCATCAACATATTACTATTTGACACGTGGGCCTACCTTATAATTTGTTACTAAATATTTAAGTTCAAAAAGAAATTGTTTTACTTTTGATTCATTTTTCACTCTCACTATATCGCTTGTCCCCTTTTTAATTAAAGGATTTGTCGCACCCCATAATATTGCCACTGTAATAAGACTACCTGCAATTAATTTGATTTAATAAACACTGAAACATTATTGAACACATTATTGAAACCACTCTTACAAACTTCGTAAATCATAATTATTTTCAATAGTGCCTCTTTCTCTTTAAACAATAATTACTGTAATATTTATATCATATTTGTTACGAATCATTCAGAACTTGGAAAATTCTGTCATGCATTAACTTACAGGTTATATATTCTAAAATCTGTCACATCCACCCAGCTGATTTATTTATTTACTTTATCTCTAATCGAAAAGTGTGGAAAACTAATATAAAAGCCGGTGGTAACAACAATATTGAATCAGGATGAATGTCATAGAAGCAGTGAAAGCTTACATTAACAAAATGACTGAAGAAAGTGAGCCTGGTATGAAGTTACTTCTTATGGACAAAGAAACAACCAGCATAATCAGTATGGTATTTGGACAATCTGATATCCAACAAAAAGAAGTGTTTTTACTTGAAAGACTAGATACAAGGAATCAAAGTAGTAACATGGGTTTAAGGTATTTAAAATGTTTGGTCTTCATAAGGCCCTCACAGCAAAATATTGAACTATTGTGTCAAGAACTTCGCAATCCTAAATATGGAGCTTATTATATTTACTTTAGCAACACTCTGGCCAAAGCTGATGTGAAAATTTTAGCAGAGAATGATGAACAAGAAGTTGTCAAGGAAGTTCAAGAATTCTACATTGATTATCTAGCTGTTAATCCACATCTCTTCTCATTGGGCATTCCTAGCTCATATGCAAATTGGCAATCTGTTGCATTACCCAGATGCATACAAGGATTAATATCAATATTGTTGTCTTTGAAATTATGTCCAGTTATTAGATATCAAGAAAACTCTCGACTTGCACGAGATTTAGCTTATAGGGTGAAGGAAACAATTGACAAAGAAACAACTTTGTTTTCATTTGGACAAAACTCTTCAACATTGCTTCTAGTTCTTGATAGGAGAGATGATCCAATAACACCCCTTTTAAATCAATGGACGTACCAAGCAATGGTTCACGAATTATTAACTATTAATAACAACCGCGTGAATTTATCGCACGTGCAAGGAATTTCGAAAGATTTGGCCGAAGTTGTCTTGTCTGCAGAACAAGACGCATTTTATGCCAAAAATTTATTTTTAAACTATGGCGAAATAGGACAGAATATTAAGGAGCTGATGAATCAGTTCCAAAATAAGGTAAAAACACATCAGAAGATTGAAAGCATAGCTGATATGAAGAACTTTGTGGAAACTTATCCACAATTCAAGAAACTGTCTGGAAATGTGTCCAAACATGTAACAGTTGTAGAAGAATTATCATCATGTGTAAAAAATTATTCCCTACTTGAAGTCTCCGAAATCGAACAAGAACTGGTCTCTCAATATGACCACTCAGCCCATATTCAAAGCATTAAAAGACTCATCAATCATCCATCACTAGTAGTTCGCGAGTCAGACGCCGCGAAGTTAGTTGCGTTATATGCGCTACGTTATCGACACTATAGCAACAATGAAGTGCGAACTCTCCAAGCAATGCTTAAAAGGAAAGGCATTGCCGAAATCTACATCAAAAATATTAACCATGTTATTGACTTTAGCAAATCTCACCTCAAGTCAGCAGAACAAATGAACGTTGAAAATGCAGTAAAAATCACCAAACGATTCTTCAAAGGCCTCAATGGAGTGGAAAACATTTACACACAACACAAGCCTGTGCTTCATGAAACACTTGATAACGTTCTTAAAGGCAGGTTGAAAGATACGCAGTTTCCATTTGCCACGCAATACTATCAGACGAATGGAAAGCCTCAGAAGGTGGTTCTTTTCATCATTGGCGGTGTCACTTATGAAGAGAGCTTAACGGTGCATTCATTTAATAAGAACTTCCCAGGTACCCAGATCATTCTAGGGGGAACAACTGTCCATAATTCAAGAAGTTTTCTCGAAGAAGTTGAGTTGGCTGTCCAACAACGCACGCATTATCAATAAATATCATAAATTTATATGTTGCTTTGAAAACAATCATGCATTCCATTAATTGTCTATGCATCTAGTTTGTTGAGTTCTATGTTTGACAAAATTGTAAATTTTCTTCATATATGTAGCTAGTAGTGTATTAATAAAGCTTATTTATTACAATCAATTGTTTTCTATCATACTAGCAAAAGTTCTCACTCAATTTGTTAAATACTTTAGGCCTATTTATATCATCTCCACAATATATTACAATACTTTTGAAATATTTACATATTTGTATCCATAATCTAGTAATTTATATCATAATCCTTCATTTTCTTCACAAGAATCCACCATGTGTCCAGAAATCCAACATCTATAACTCTATCAGCTATATCAAGATATCCCAACTGCAAATAACCACATTGGGAATCAAATGTCTTGACTTCTTTGGAATTCTTATCAATCCATATTATTGAAAACAAGCCAAAGCTTGTGTACCTAATTAACTTGTGATTATAACATTTTTCCACATACTTCAAATGCTCCAACACTTCAGGTTTTACTAATGTGTGATGCACAATTGAGGCATCATTGGAGGCTTGCAGGAATGAGTCTCTGTATTTTATTGCATTTGGATTGTGAAGAGCAAAAGTTGTCACAAGCCATCCACTTGTAGCTATAATAATTGCTTTTGATGGCTTCTCTCGACATTCTTTTACGATGTCCACAGTAACGTCTCTATAATCTCGTGCAAGATTTACCCAAAATCGTAACCATTTCTCTGCAAATGTTCCTTCCACTCGTTTCTCTAGTCGTTCAAATTTTGTCTTGGCCCCGTCAACAATTAAATCACGACGTTCTTTTATTCGTGTAAATATACCAACGCTCTTACGCAATTTAAACATTCTAATTTATGAAATTGCTTCAAACTTATTATATGTTTGATCCTGTTTGTAACAAGTTTGGCAAATGTGAAGTTTCGATCAAATTTTGGGGTTATCTACGAGAGAAAGGAAAGAAGTATTGAAAGTTATCTAGGATTGACTTTTTGAACATGAAAATAGAACAAATTGCAGGAATAAGAAATAATTAAAATTTATAAAAATTTGTTTCTTAATTTTTAATTTTAATGATTTCTCGACACTAACCTGTACCTTACCGAATTTTCCTCCAGCAACAATGATAAAGAATGTGATGTAACCTCTTAACATGAAGTAAACAAGCCAGCTCTATGAGTTTAATGAATTTTCTTAAATTAAACCATTTAAATATGTTAATTCTAAGATGTAGAAAGTTGCAAATTTTTCATAATTTTAATCAGCGTTTCTCTAGTTCTGAGGCACCCAACAAAAATGTATATTCTAGCACAGTTTTACTACCCTCAACAAAAATGCCATTGCGATTAGAAAAAGATAAATTAGTGGCCAGGGACACTAATATAAATGTAAGTATGAATAAACCATAGATAAAGCAACATCTACCTGAATTGTCTTAACTCTAATTAAAGAAAATCCACGAAAAGATTTATACATGGCAAGAGGAAGCATTAAAAAATAGAAGTACTTTTGTTTTACATGATGGCCCTCCATATGCAAATGGTTTACCACACACAGGACATGCAATTAATAAAGTAAGTATTGTCTTTTTACCGTTTTTATTTATTTGATATGTATGTTTTTGTGTAGATATTGAAGGATACTATTATAAGAACTAAGATATTGCAAGGCAAAAGAGTGAATTATGTTCCTGGCTGGGACTGTCATGGACTTCCAATTGAATTAAAAGCCATAAAACAAACTAAAAAAGAGTTGAAACCTCTGGAGATTCGAGAAAAGGGTAAATATGTTCAAAAATATCTAAACAGCATGTAGAATTCTATATTGTAGCTAGAAACTTTGCAAAACAAACAATTCAAACTCAACAAGCTGCATTTCAATCATGGGGTGTTATTGGTGATTGGGATAATCCATACAAAACATTTGATACAGAATATATCAAAAACCAGTTGCAACAATTTTATAATTTGTATGAAAAGGGCTTGATTTATAGGGATGTTAAACCTGTATACTGGTCTCCATCATCAAAGTATGTTAATTGCTTCATCTAATATCAATTTTCTATGAAAAATTTAAAATTTTAGGACTGCACTAGCTGAAGCTGAATTAGAATACAATCCAAATCATGTAAGCAAAGCTATTACAGTGAAACTGAAAGTCTTAAGCAAACCTGATGCATTAAAGAAATATGATAAGTGAGTTAAAAATGATTAAATTATTTCCTAAATCTTACATGCATAAGTGTGTTTTAGTCTTCATATTTTGGTTTGGACTACAACTCCTTGGACTCTACCTGGCAACCAAGCAGTTTGTTATAATAAAAATCTTTCTTATAGCCTGATAAAGAATAATGCTGAACAAGACGCATTTTTAATAGCAACAGATTTAATAAAGAGTTACAGTGCTATGTTAGGGAAGGAATTCCAAATACTAGAAACTGTTGAAGGGGATACATTAAAAAGTATGACATATAATCAACCTATTTACAATCAAGAACTTAAATTGTTGCATTCTAATCATGCAACGAGTGCAAAGGGTACTGGATTAGTTCATACTGCACCTGCTCACGGACCTGAAGACTTTTTAGTTGCATTGGAACACAATATAAAAATTGTAAACACATGCTTTTGATGTTTCTTTACATCTTTGAGATTAATCATATTGCAGAAATGTTTAGTGGATGGAAATGGAAATTATACTAATGAAGCCGGTATGAATCTAGTGGGAACATCAGTATTAGATGGAGCAACCGAGAAAATTTTAAGAATTCTGGGAGATGCTGTTGTTCACCAAGAAGACTTTGTTCATAGTTATCCATATGATTGGAGAACAAAGAAGCCTGTTATTTTAAGAGCAAGCCAACAATGGTTTATAGATATGAACCCAATCAAACAAGCTGCCATTGTAAATTATACTATTATCATACAAATGAATTCCCTTTATTATATAGTGTTTCTAGGGACTAGCGGAGAAAACTAAAATAATACCAAAAGTAAATGGTGATAAGTATAAAATGAACTTAATTGATCAGATTAAGAAACGTCCCTACTGGTGTATATCAAGACAGAGATGTTGGGGTGTCCCTATTCCTGTTTTTTATAATAAATTAACTGGTGAACATATTCTAAGCAAGTGAGTGACAAATTATATCTTGTTTCATTCTTAGATAAAATTTTAAAACTTTTAGAGAGATAATCGAGCATCTTTGTAAAGTGTTAATAGAAAATGATGCTGATTTCTGGTGGAAAGTATCTCTAGAAAAACTTCTACCTCCCTCAATGTCTTCTAAAGAGAGTATTGAAAACATTGAACGTGGAAATGATATTCTAGACATTTGGTTCGACAGTGGTATGTCTTGGTCAAGTGTTTTAGAACCGCCACAAATAGCTGACATGTATTTGGAGGGTGTAGATCAATTTACTGGTTGGTTTCAATCCTCTCTGATCACTTCAGTTGGTCTAAGAAATTGCGCACCTTATAAAACAATCTACGTTCATGGCTTCGCACTTGATGAAAAGGGAGTCAAAATGTCGAAATCTCTGGGAAATGTTGTAGATCCGCAAGAAATATTAAAAGGGTCGAAGAAAAAACCACCGTATGGTGTTGACACTCTGCGTTGGTGGGTTGCATGTCATGCTAATCAAGACACAACAACGTTAATAAGCGACAACGTGTTGAAAGCGAGCGCTGACGAAGTGCATAAAGTTCGTAGCACTTTAAGGTTTGCTCTCGGCAGTTTGAGTGATTATAAAGGAGACCCAGTGGCATATAATGATCTGAATTTAGTTGATAAATATATGTTGGCTTTATTATATAATTATCATCAACATACACAATCATTTTTGGAAGAGTATCAATTCAATAAGTTGTCTTCACATCTTATCAACTTGATGACCAATGAAATATCTGCAATTTATTACAGTGCAATTAAAGATCGACTGTATTGTGATGATGCGAAGAGTAATAGTAGACGGGGTGCTCAGTTTGTACTCGTTCAAATAATCCAAATATTAACTCAAAGCATCGCTGCGATTGTTCCGCATTTAGCAGAAGAGGTTTATGTCCATTTACCGGAGAATTTAAGAACGTCTACGGCATTTTTCACAAGGCTGGAGCAGAATAATATAGATAAATGTTGGAAGAATAATCAAGTGGAAGCATTGATGAACGTTATTCTTGAAATAAGAAAAGAAATTAATAAGCAAACGAATGCTTCAACCGCACTTGAAAGTAAAGTAGAAATAATTTTAAATAGGAAAGATATTACTACAATTAAGGTAGAAATTTTATAAAAAAGCAATCAATTTTTGTTTAAAATAACTAATGTTCGTTTCGTAGACTCAGGGAAATGTCGATGACCTATGCGATATTTTGCAAGTGTCAGAAGTGACGGTCACGCCGCATGATGAACAAGACTTTAAACTGAAGATTACCAAAGGTGAGCAGTACAAATGTCCAAGATGTCGGAGGTTTACAGCGCTCATGCCACAAACTCTTTGTGATAGGTGCTACATTGTCGTTGAAAGTTTAAAGGGTACAACTAAGACCGAAATAAAGAATTAAATAAGCCATTTGATTGAATCCATGGAAAACAACACAATTCCCAATTATAATATGTATTATATACAGACGCTCTCAAGTAATCATAACGATACTCCAATTGTGGATCTTGCAATAAACAATAGTGTAAAACAAACTAAAAATAAACAAGCACAGTATTCACATATTAAAAGTACCACTTCAATTGGATAAGTTAATTCACATTCAGCAGCATGTACTGCATGATATGTATCTGTAACACTCTGCATACTACATCAAACTGACAAAAGCACATTCGTACATATACATAAACCTGCATATTAATATTTCCCTTTTCCTATTCTCTTATTTGTTTAAACTTTCAACTGCATTTGCTTAAGTTTTTGCACCACTAGTGCAAATTTGAATTTTGATACTCTTCATCATTGACTACAATAAAAAATAAAGTATGGCGCACATATCTATCATAATTTTGTGGAACAATCAGTACAAAATGTGTATGGCATACATCATAATCAATTTATCTAATCTCATTTCACCTAGTTAGTGCCCATTAGCATATTGTTTTAAAATTGCATTAACTTCTTTGCAAGAGTACGTATTACAAAGATATATCAATAATATACAGTACCGTACAAGAATAGAGTGTAATAACATATAAATCACAAGAATTCATTATTTCCAATTCAACGTTATATGTTGAACATCTACAGGCTAACTGCTACTTCATTGTTTCCTTGGTACATTTTATATTCTTGTTGAGAATTTGGTATTATTGTCCGAAACGATCAGAGAGTGAAAATTGACAGTCATTATTTATGGCTTTGTATCCCTTGTAATGTACTAAAATAACAATGTATAATTTTATAAAGATATCAAAAAGTCCACGGTCGATATTTGTCACTTTGATATGAAGTTATTTTTAATCTCTCAATTTCGTTAAACGAGTAGCAACAACTCAATTAACGATAAATTAAACGAAGTTAATTATGTTTACCATGGATGTACAAATAATACATTCATGCCAGCTTGTTATCAACACAATTTTCATTCTTCCTGCGATAAATTTGAGTAATGCGTTGAAAGTTCTTGTATATGCAAAAAAAAAGTTATCATCAATGTTCCCTTCATTCAAACACAATGCATGCCGTCTTCGGCAACATATCAAGTAATAACTAGACATTAATATCAATAAATATTGAATATAGCACACATACTTGTTTCATTATTATTTGAAAGTTGACGAAAGAGACAAAAGCCGCAGCTTTGGGCTTTCTAGGCGATTGGGTAATTGGGTACATTTGTAAATTTAAGTATTACTATTAATTTAATGGAACAAAAGAGACTGTTGACCCATAGCGTGTGCTGCTGGTGGTTGCGATGCACCCATTGGGGGAATCATATTATTTGCTACCATTGGACGCAGCCCCTATTAAGAAAATGGCATTTATTGAAAGATTGAGATTGGTATATTTCTTACCATCATAGGTTGCATTGGCGTATTGTACATAGTCGTTTGCATGATGGATGGTGGTTGGGACATAGATTGATTCATTGGCTTATATCCTGCTCCACCTGTCGTGCTAGATATGGGCGCCGGCGTCCAACTAGCACCGACTTTCGAGCCATTTTTGGGCGAATTCCATTGAATCTCCCTTGGAGATTGTCGGCTATTTATCGATAAGTTTTCCGCTAAAGAAGCCAGGCTCGACTCCAAATCCCCAGTCAATAAGGCACTACCTGACTGTTGTTCTTTATTATTGTTATTGTTAATATTTGCCTGATTGTTTTGATTACTATGGTTGCCCTGCAACGTCATCGGTTGCAGCACGCCGCCCAGCGCGTCGAAGCCAGGATCTGCAAGCGCATCCAATTAGCATTTACAATTAGCACCTCAAGCACGTAGAAATAATTACCGCTAGAGGATAATTAGTGTACGATTTAATTATAGATACGTTAAACCTAGTCGAATGTTAAATGAGTTTATCTTTTACCAATGCTTTGTGAACAATGTGGTTGCTCGTCAGTAGTAGCAGTGAAAACGTTTTCTTTGGAACCGGAATAGAACGAGCGAGGACTCGTGGATGGGGACAGATTGGAGAGATGACGAGAAGGAGGCGGCGGACGTGGAGGCCGATTGCACTTCGTGATATTGTCTTGTTTGTCAATAGGCTGCGTTGCGCCATTTGTGATCGTACACGCAGCGTTGGCGACCGTTGACAAATTCAAAGTGAGACTTTCGTCAAAGCTTAACTTATGATCAGACTTGTCTGCATCAGTTCTTTCATTTAAATTTATTGCTAGTATATTGTCTTTTTGGAAGAAATTGAGCACATCTTGTAGGGGTTGTGCGCAATTGGAAGGAGATGAAGTGTCGATAAGCAAAGAGGGTTCATTGTCTTCTACAAGGAAGGGATTGAAGGAGTCTAAGACGGGAGTTTTTTTGGTGCCGTCGGCAGCTTGCACAGAAAAGAATCACACATATTTAAATGGTAGTTACAGAATAGATACATACATTGTAAGAGTAAATGGAACTGTTAGTTATAGCAAATATTAGAGAATAGTGGGAACAAGGATTTTGCATGCAAGCAGTATAATTAAATGAGTGTCTGATAATGAACGATAAAGTATGAAATGATAATGACTGATAGGAATGAGATTGTCTCTACTTACTTTTAACCTCGGTGTTACCGAAAACTGATTGGAAATTTGACTCCGATACGAATGCGCCGCCATTTGTGGTACTGGCTGATGTTGTGTATCCTACAAACCCAAACTTTTTTTAGTTCAATACACGCAAATTGCTAGCTAATCGCCAGATAATTGACATGCGATGCGCATACCATTGCCGTTTGCCATCCATGCGTTGATGTTGTTCGGCTGCTGAACCATTGGCAATTGAGGGGCGGCAAACGTATTCGCAGGCTGCGCAATTGCATCCGCAAATGGATTGTTCAACTGCAGCAAATCGTCGGACGGCTTCGATTGAATGGTCGTTGTGGTTGCAGTGAAGAAGTCGGCGGATTGGTTTTGAGGCGGCAGATTTGCGGATGTAGTTGTCGCAGAGGACGACGAGAAGAAAGGATTATTGGCGGTAGACATTGTCGGCGGCGAGTATTGTTTCTTATTCTGTTCCGTCGAATTTATGTTAATGTTAATTCTGTATTGTTCTCATAGCAAACCCAGTAAATTTAGCTATTGGAGGCAATTACTTACTTTGAATTGATTCATGGCTGCTTCTTCCTCAGCCAGGATTTGCAATTTTAACTTTTCGTCGACGCCATTTGCGTGCTGATCGATGCGGCCATTTGCAACAACTGTCCCGAAGCTCGAACTGGTGGAAGATAATGCGGTTACAGCCGAACGCAAATTCTTCTGATTACTACTCGTTGCATTTGTACGGAAAACGCAACAAAAATTGGAAAGAATGTACATGTGATGTACATGTAAAACGAAAAAGAAAAAACACAAATCAACCATACAGATAACATACAAATACACAATAATGAAATCAAAGCCGTTTTAAAACTATTTGTTTACAAAGTGCCTAAAATAACTATGTCCTATAACTATAACTTCGTCCAATCAATACAACGTACCTTGCATTTTGCGATGGTGTGCTTGCTCCCGAAGTTTTCTTGCCTTCCACATGTGCCAAGTGTTGCTCCAGCGCCTCTAGGAGACTACTAGGCGCTTTGGTGAGATCAGGAATTTCTCCTTTGTTAATGCCAACATTCTATCCACGCGAAAACAAGAGATAAAACGATTAATCTTTCCAGAACACTAGCGCGCAATTAACTTAATTAATCATCACATACCTCGGCAACTTTCAAAAACTCCCCGACACGATCCATGCGGATGAGAAACTTTTTGTAGATATCTAATGCCTCTTTGCATTGCTTCTTGTTCATATCAAAATACTTCTCTAGCAGATTTATAATGCCACTGTTATAACAGGCAAATAATCTAATAAGATCTCCAAAGAGGTACATGAAGGATTTGTTTATGACACCGTTTGTGAGATCATTGGCCGTGCAGTCAAACTCCAAGAGAGCGTCGAGTTGACTCTGAAGAATTGGCAGGGTTTTAAGAAGCTTATCTGTGTGCATTGTGCGTAGCAAACCATCATCATTACTACAGCAAAAAGCAAACAAATATACCGTTGAAAAATGTTGCACGCAAATCGTAAATAAAGTTACCTTCGTTTTTTACAGAAGTCAAAAGCGACTGTTCTGTAAGATAAAGCTTTTTCGTTGATATAATGAGCATATCTTCTGATAAAAGGTGACATGTCATATCCTAAAAAGCATTAAATTATTTAATACAAATTTAATCAAAATATACCCAATTAATTTTATCTACTTTACGGTGATTGCATAATTCTGATGATGCATTTTCTTAGAAGGAACTAAAATTTTATATAGTTTAATTTCAAATGTTGACCAGTTACGTGGTTAATTTTAATAAAGCGAGAATCTATACTAAATGAATTTTCAGAAATTAATGTGACACTCATTATAATTAGAAATCGTTTCCATTCCCACATTTTAAAATACATTATCTACGTAAACCAAAAAAAAAAAAAAAAATTATGACATATAATACAGCCAGCAACAAGATAAATTGTTAAATTATGTTAGAAAGCTTCGAAATTTGCCAAAATTTATCCTAGTACCACTTACCGGTTTTAATACTCAGCATTCCTTTGAAATAAAAGAAAAATAAATTAGTTACGATTTATTATGTACATACTTAAGATAAAAGTAAATTGCCTTAGAAGAGAGCGGCGGTGAAATGAGCTGTATTAATGAGTTATGTCAGGAGGAAAGGAGGAAAGCTTAATTAAGTTGCGAAAAGTGCATAGATCATGTGTCTCTTGTATTGTACCAAGTATGAGGAGCAATATCAGACTTGTTTATAAATAAGTATGTAATATCGACACAGTTTCCATGCAAACCTTTTGCATGATAGCATTATCCTATGATAAATAATAGATTATTGGTTTATCAAGTAATCTGAGAGTTTAGATGTACTTACCTTGTACGCCACTTTTATCTAGGAAAGTGCTTAATTGAAAACTGCTATTGCTTGAAGCCAGGTATTGCGTAAATCTCTGAAAAAGAAACATTTATCTGATGAACATTTATTGCTTTTAGCCTTATGGGAATATCTTTAAAATGTATCATCAATTCCTTCCAACAAACGATTATAAGAGACCTTTTCATTGTTTAGATCGCACGCAGTCCATACCGGTATCAGAATGTTCGGAGTGCAGCAGATCTGGTTACATAAAATCACTTTCTCCACTCCATCGCAATCCAAAAAGCGTGACCCGATGTGTGTCGTACCGGTATTATTTAATGCTTGAATAAAATATCTGCATCACATTAATGCATAAATTTACATTTTGTACGGTTAATTTAAAGCCACCGGAATGGAGAATTTAACTATAATTAGACAACTAGTGATTAAAATAAACCTCAATCTAACTTCCGGTCTGTGATTTAGCCGCATTCCAAATATTCATCATTCGAAATGTGATAATACTGTTGTGTTCATATTATTATACTTTATCAAGCAGCTGATACTCACTTCGTTGCCGTGGCACATTATATGGTGCACAGTGATAAGGGCCTTGTAAACAACCACCCAGTTGGTATTCTGTGAACGCTCGATAAGAAGATTTGCCAATTGTGGTATACTGACATTCGGTTCATTTGTGCACTGTACAAGATCTGAAACAAAATTAACAATGCTATCAATCACCAGAGAGACTGAAAAGTTCCATTCAATAAAAAATATTATACTACTATAATGCCATATCAAACAAACAGATACAGAATAATACGACGCAGCTGACTGCTAATCAAAAAGTTTTGTGGGCGTTATTGTTATCACATACACGACAGAAACATACATCGTCGTATCAGTCGTAACAGAGAGGAGGAGACTAGTTGTTTTTACATTGGATCTTTGTTATAGCACAGTAGGTTTTTCTGCTTAATTTATACTTAAACCTTTCATAAATTATTTCTAAATGTTTGTACGTACAAGATGTAGCAATGAGCGCAAGAAAATTAAATTTCCTACGCAGAAGTAATTTACTCCAGAACTAGGAAAGAATACTCGAGGCAGTCAGTTTACGCAGGTTGAAGAAGAGACACTTGCGGCAATTGCGAGTAAATGAGAAGTTTTCACTCTTTAGAGAGCATCAGAAGTCCTACCACTCCTTCTCCCCGGAGTGTCTACGAGTTTCAATTAAGATTTCTTATGCTATCATTGCGAGGTTCTCACGTTTATTTCCCAACATTTACGAGATATTCACAGAGCATAAATTTAAGAAATAAATCAATCGAAACAAGTTAAAATTGGTATGCCTCCGCTAATTGGAAATAAACACACTGAAATCATTATTAATTCTTTATATAACTGTACTAGTAATTCAGTAATTTAAAGCACTTCAAATGGATCATTCCAAAAGTTTACGAGGTCAGAACCAAGTTAATGTCATAAGGTCGTCATGTTCGTCATTTAATACACGGCGACGCCTTGTTGGGCGTTCAACTAACCATGCCTTATAGCAAGGAGCAAACAGAATGCAATAAAGCAAAAAATATTTGTATTATATGAACATATTGCACAACATTGTATTGTACATACAATACAGCAATCAGACCAAACTGAGCCGAGAAAGGGGTCAGGGTGATTTTCAATAAAGTCATCTAAAGAACACCAAAGAAGTCAACAAGGAATTACGAAGTTAATCGGTGTAAAGTATCTTGATCATACAAGTAGTAGATATATTTTATGGAAATTTCTTAAACCTCCTCAAATACATCCAATCGTCTCAAATGATACACGTACAAACTTGCAATGTAAGAGAGAAATTAATGTTATATCAATAACAATGTATTGTTAGCACGACTGCATTTACTAAACTTGAAACAACGATATCGTTTCAATTTCAAGTGTATCATAATAGATTTGTTCTAATTTTCTAGGTCATGTCAGATTTATTAATTAACAAACGCACCTCGTCACAATTGGAGGAGGCAAAATACCACGTACAATCATCCAACGGCCAGTGAATGCCCAATAAGCAATACAATATCCAATAAATGAAAACAATGCAACTGTTGGAAAAATGGCGCCACACCATATTCCCAATTGGGTGATTCAGCAAATATGTGCAAGCAAAGTTATGTGCTATACTTAACATTTGATTATATTGAGTTACATACTTTATATTCAAAACTTTCAAGAAAAATGTTTAAAGTGAGAGTGATGTATAATCACGACGCATCTATTGAAACTGAAGATTTCTTCCCATCATTCTCAAATGCATGAAGTGAAGATTACAATTATTTGCATAATGTGATAATTACGTTGCTGTGATAATGCCATTATCGTGAATAAAGTATGGGAATAGTAACTAAAGTGGAATGAATGAAGGCTTCAAATGCAAGAATGACACAATAGCAAGAGACAAGTTAATTTCACTTTCTTTACACATCAACGGACGGTATGTAGTTAACGACAACAATACAAAATGTACTAAGTTTATGGAATATAAGAAAATGTAAAAACAAATTTTAGTTTAATTTCACTAGTAACAATAACAAGACACACTCTAAGATCTTCGAGTAAATATATTATGTAGCCAATATTTATTCGTGCAAATATTTCGTCTGATGACATACTACGATCAAGCTCAATCAAGGCTCCCGAAGGAAATTGTTTATAAAATTCAAGCTTTTGGTTCCATTTACCAAAAACTAAACCATTTCAAGTTTTCTTGTGTATATTTTGCTAAATGTTTTAAATACTGAATATTACCATATCAGGAGCCAATTACTTTCCAAGATAATCTAAAAAGGTAGGAACCTTAAAAACTATATCCTGATAGGACATTAAGCATGTAATTTCCAAGTTCATATCGCACACGTTCACCTCTCGTGCCTGGTTGTAATTATTTCATCTCGAAAATTAATTACAAGGACAATGAGATACGAAAAATAATGTTAAAGTAGACATATAGTGAGTCAGCATAGGAATAAATATTTTTGAGACTTGTTAACTACAAGCAGTATAGTAACAAGATGCTGCGACCTTCAAAGTTCAAATACCCATAGAGTAGTAGCAGATATAACGTTCTCTGTAACTCAGACTATATTTGATATTTAAATGTACGTGACAGTTTGAAATGTGTTGAATTAGTAAAAATTTCAAACATTCTGAATAATTTAAAACTTCCGAAACAACCCCTAGTTGCACTGGCTAAATTAATTTATTTTGTGATGGACAGTTTAAGTAGTATGCGACGTGGGACGGCTACACATGAGACACAAAACAATCGAAACGCAAAAGTTGGATGAAAGTTTAATTTCACAGTGAAGTGTTTGAAAAACTTCACACTACAATTTCAATTCAACAAGCAATTTCCATACGCAGACTATCAATTTTAAGGTCATTAACTTGATATTTTACTTTTATTTTCTTGTAGTTTATTAGTGAATAAAAGTATATCAAGGTCCCAACTTTCGAATAAGTTTACACTCGGTATGTCAGTCGATAAACTGAATTTGATTCTATAGGTTATAAGCTGTTTTATAATCAATCAAGTAACAAATACCAGTGACATGAAAGCAAAGACAAAAGTAACCAATTTTCTTGATAATTACAACAGGTAGCAAGACCTATTTTATCAAACAACTCTCAATCTACTAAATTACACCGCAATAATCAATATTTCAATCGCTTCTCTATCTTTTCTTTCCAACAGACGTAAAAAATTGATATGCTACGTGTTATGTGGCATATTCATATGCCGATATTGATTTCGTCTGGCATCCTATTAAAATATTAACCTCGTTACAGGTCGTTTCGCATCACGGTGTACGCCGCCACACATCACCATGATTGCACTAGCCACTTCTTGTACTACTCTGATCATTACTGTTTCATATTGCACGTGAAACGCATGTTTCAACACCACACGCAGCGCGTAAAGTGCGAGTTAAGCAGTCGTATAAAGAGTGGCCCATCCATGCATTTATCGCACCGAATCTTCGTACATCTAATTAAAGCGCGACCATTGCACAATTAGTAATACACGTGAGACCAAATTTTAAATATAGTAATAGGTAAGAAAAGGCAACCCTTTGTTAGTTAAAATATTAGCATTATTCACGTAGATTTACACTAAAATATAGAATTCAAAGAACATTAATATTACATTGACGTCAATAGAATATCTGAACAGTTTTGAAAGTAACCAATGTGAAATAAATGCGGAAACAATAATCACCGAAAAAAGTCATTATTTCTAGACAAATATTTCAAAACATGTCTCATTATATATCGAAATGTTGTAGGTAACATTACACTGTTAAAAATATTATTCAATTGATTGAGCTCAATCAATGCCCAGTCAATTTCAATCATGTGATTGATTCTCGTCTAGTAAATTGAAAGTAAATGTCAAATGCACAAACTGTGCGAAATTTATCTTTAATTAAATATTGATAGAACTTGTTGAACTCAGCTGGAATATATTTAAGTCACGCCAATGTCATTTGTTTTTGCAATTTAGATTTACCTGTAAAACTCTATAAAAATATCTACAAATAGTAAATGAGCTTCAAAATGTCCATCATTCAGATTTAGAAAATTATATTCATAATTTTCGCCCTGAGCCGTAGTGCAGTTGGCAAGTTGTCGGGCTGCAGCAGTGATAGCGAGGTGCAAATTCTGAGATCACGGGTTCGAATCCTGCAGGGAGTATATTCAATATAATATATACTCTCACAGAATTCAGTCCCAATAACTGCTAATAACCCTGCTGGTAGTGGATGCAGTATAATGGAATGGAGGTCAAGTACGGTGTCAGTGCCCAGCATGGTTGCAGCATGCTCCAAAGTTAACTAAATATTCTTAATTGTGAATGATGGATAAAAAAAAGTAAAGAGTTATTCCAAAAGAATCGAACAGTAATCCTAGGAGAATATTAAACATCAACTCCTGATATTTTAAGTTCCACTTGTCACATCATTAGCACATCCTTGCTTGAAAACAAACACTTTCAAAAACCGTTTTGCGCCTACAAGTTCTCATTTTTAAGTTACGTAAATATACTAATTTATCACTACTTAAAGCATTACAATTCCAACATCTTCATGAATTTTTAGTTCATGAACTACTAATCAGACTCAAACACGTTACAATCATTATAATTTGGCCACCACTCAAAACTTTTATATTTAGTGACCACTGGTACACACTCGCTCATGAATATCGAGCGCATTGAATCGGTCGACAAATGATTGGATGGTATTTTTCGTCGATTGCCAGCAAACACACACTTCGCGCAAAGTGAAGTTCAATGTTGTTTTCAATGCATCCAATGTTATTATATTGGGTGGTTATACCCAATGAATGCGAAAACGAATTTGAATAAGCCAAAACATACCGAAGCTATTTGTTTTGCAAGTCAAGAACATATTTTTATGATTTAAGGCCTTTCATAACTAAACATGGAAAAGTTGACTGCTCCGGTCAACTTTTCACATTTGTAAACAGAGTAGCGATTAACACGTATTGATGCAATGATAATGAACAATACAGATCATATTTCCCTTAGTCGCTCCTTGTATAAAGCACGATAGCAAAATTGCTCAATCTAACATTCGAACCTTAATGATTACAATCAAAAACAAACGCGTGCGGTAGCAGCTCGGCCGCGTCCTTCACTGGAATTTATTCTAATTTGGTTACGCGCAAATAGCGAGGACTGAATGCATACTGTTGCAGTGTTTTAACATAATTACACATATCACACACTGATATGAATTCGGCATGATGTGCACGTGTGCTGCGTTATAAAGCGTAATGACCAAATGAAATCCAGCACCTGCAGGAGAAACACGCGACGTGATATAATACAATCCGTAATATAATGGTTATCATTAGACATAATATTTACGGAAATGTGGTACAACAACCAATCAAGGGATATTATTACGCGCCTCAAATAAATCATAGAATTAGGTGAAATGAAACAAATCATTTCAATTTGAATGCACAACATGAAAAATGAAATGTTCTTCATGTTTGAATGAACGGAATAAAGGCTAAAATGCAACAAATATAATTAAATATTCATCGGTATACAAACCATACAAACGCAGAACATAAACAAACAATCGATTAACCACCAATCTGAAGGTAAAAGGACGTGACGACAAAGGAACTTCCGTTCTAACTTCTAATCACTTCATATCATTGCAAGAAAATCATGATATCAATGTAAAAACAACAATCATAAATTCCGAGTAACCTAAAAAATGCAATAGATTATTATTTATTGTTATATATAAATCAACCTTCGACTCAACTCCAAGAATCCATCCAACTCCTAACCGTATCAATCACTATCAAGGATTTGTGAAACACCAACACGCTACTCAAACATACTATAGCATGTAATGCATTTTATACTCTTGTCACATTTTTCATTCTCTGAATATAATGAAATAGTTATAGCTAACTAGACTTATGTCTCCAGTTGCTACCAACAGCATTTTGAATCATTTTATACCTTGTAAATCTAAAGTAAATAATATCATATTGTAGTCTAATATGAGTCACAATTAATACAATTCTTAATCCTACAATAATTTTCTCCTGCTTTCATGTTAATAAAGCATGATTAATGCACATTATGCAGACATTTGCATTAAAGTGGTTAGAGCTTAGCTATAATAAGAATAACAATGTGTTTGCATTGAAACACCAATTGACTTTTAAATTGTGTCAAGAGTGGAATATTAGATACTTGAATGAGTCAGATGGTGTCTTTTCTTGATGTGTTATTGAACTGTTTTTCAGAGTAAACTAAAACGAATTAACTATGTTTTCTAATTGGATTTTGTTCAAGTCGGTTGGGTTATTTCTAGTTGCATCACATGTGTCAAACGTATACATAATATGAAACGCACTGACTCTTTCATAAAACTCATTATTCTAGTTATAGATGATCCTGCTCATATATCATTCATACGGTGATACATGAAGAAAATATGTGTTTTGTCTGCTCTCAATCTCGATATGAACTCTCGCAAAAACCCACGACAAAAATGCAACATGTAGTTGTGCGCAAATGTTTTTCGCCACTTCACGAAAATGCAATAACCTACTTTTGGCATGCCTCTAATTTATGATTACGAATAGCCAACTCTTCCAATCGCGCAATTAGTTTTGTGGTTTTTGACCAGTGAAAGGTCTCGCTCGTGATCGCTATTTGCAAGAGTTTCGCACAGTTGACTGAGTTATGTGATACGAACTGAGATAGCTGATGATCGCGTGAGACTTACATTCAAGATGCTTCTTCTTCGGCGGTATCAGCTCCTCGGTGGTCGCTTTACATACGGACTTGGCTAATCCTTGGCCGGCAATGCTGTGTTTGGCCGCTAAGAGCCGGTCGTTGATGGTCTGCCCAGCAAGTCGTCCAGCCATCTTCACAAAATAAACTTATTCGTCAAAACGCGTGTGGCGTG
The DNA here is from genome assembly GCA_027575565.1 of Diploeciton nevermanni. Taxonomy (NCBI): domain Eukaryota; kingdom Metazoa; phylum Arthropoda; class Insecta; order Coleoptera; family Staphylinidae; genus Diploeciton; species Diploeciton nevermanni. The sequence continues at coordinate 309,989 of JAODIE010000004.1, read as the reverse complement.
AGAGGCGATTCCCGAGCGCACTTGTCGCGATTCGGCTGTCGGCGGCGTGCACACAATTTCCAAGCGAGTTGTAGCACTGCGAATTGACGCCGACCACACTGACCATCCGGTGGATGCAGCACTGCGGGGCAAAGGCGAAAGGAAAATTATGCAGCGTGACGCGCTACGAAACGAAACACAAAAACGCCCGCCGACACGACGACCTCAGCAACTGCACTAACAGGGCGGTCGCCTTGCCGCGTACACTGCTGCTCCGTCTGGTTCCGCCACTATCCGGCGAATCGAACGATTCCCACTGCTTTGCTGCCGGCCGCGTTGCTGCAAACGCACGATTACCACTGGATTGCGACAAGCAGCTTATGCATCGGATGAAACGCGGTGGAATTGTTGCTGCGGTTCCTGCAGTAGGTGCTCTTGCATCAAACCGGCACTTGGGCACGTAGTAAGTTGCTAGGAATCTTAAGAATGGGGCACGTGATCTTAAAAACTATAAATTCCTTGTGCTGCCTTTTACCTGGCGGAGATGATCTTCAAAGGATTAATAATGTATAAAGCACTAAAATACCGACAATAGATTTCAAAACGATGAAATAAAGTGTTGCTTATGACAAATTATGACAAGTAAATTATCAAATATACGAAACAAAGTTTACATTTTTGTTGTAAATCTACCAGAGGGCAGCACCTCCCTGAAACATTTTTTAAAAATAATTTTAGTTAATGTAATCAATTTTGTTAATTATTTTGTTTATCCATTCAAACTCTTGTGCTTTAATTAGTGTATATTCTTTCACTATTTTGGTCACACTTTTATTACTCAATAAAATTTATTGTCATATGTCAGCAATTTTCTAATAACCAAAAATGTTTTAACGTCTTGACACATCATTTCATCATCATTTAAATTCGTAATTCACGCTAAATTAAGAGTAAAAATGTTCATTGCTAACAATTTCAATTTATTCATTGGATATCATGAATAGAAATCTGCAGTTTACAATAAACGGCAATGAGTACGGGAAGGTTTACATTTACTTTCCATCTTAAAAGTATCGCTAATATTCAAATCAAACGCTGATCCTTAGTACCGCTTCATCCCAAGAAGAATGGCTACAAAACTAAAACTCTATGTGGGTCGTAGGGTACGTAATTGTTTAACAATTTTCTCAAATTTTGCAAAATTGTGTTAGATAACCTTACAATTCCTTGTTATGACGTTTAGTTCACTCGTTGCCAGTTAGATGGTGCGCGAATTGATGAAATTATGTGGAGCACCCTAATTCAAAACTATTGAAAGTTATTTTAATTTCAGATTATTGATTGTATTGGAAGAGCAACGGCGATTTCTTCTGCACAATTAAAGCCAATAATCCAAGTAAATAACAATAATTCTGTTGATTCTGTAGAATTAAGTGTACCATTAAAACAACTTGAAAGAATAATTGGTTCTTCTAATGTTACACTTCTTAATTCGAATATAAAACCAGATGATATTATTGAAAATATATCAACTATTAACGATCAAAGATATGGCCATAAAAATATTACATTTCAAATCAATAAAAGTATATTTGTTAAAGAGATTGTAGAACATTGTATAGTACCTGATGTAGCTCTGGAGAAGATGAATGTAGTTGTAGAATTTAGTTCTCCAAATGTTGCCAAACCGTTTCATGTTGGGCATTTGAGATCGACGATAATTGGCAATTTCATTTCAAATCTCTATGAATACAAGCGGCACAATGTTACCAGGCTGAATTATCTGGGTGACTGGGGTACACAATTTGGTTTTATTAAAGTAGGAGTCGAAGAACTAAAATACAGTCTTGAAGAAATCCAAAGGAATCCTCTTAAAGTGCTTTTCGACTCATATGTTCATGCTAATAAGTTGGGCGAAAAAGATCCAAATATTCTTGAACGTGCGAAGAAAGAATTCAGTAAATTAGAGGGAGGTTCTCAGGAAGAGATTAGAAATTGGAAAATGTATATGAGCTACACCACAAAAGAACTAGAATCCATGTATAAAAGATTGGGAGTCAAGTTTGACGCATATAACTATGAATCAATGTACAGTGCATCTGATATTCGGAATGTTATCGAAGAACTTGATCGAAAAAAGGTTATAATGACGTTAGATGATGGAAAACGCGTGGCCACTGTTAACGATCGGAAAGTATCTGTAGTGAAATCAGACGGGTCCACTCTGTACTTAACTAGAGATATTGCGGCTGCAATAGATAGGCAAAAGAAGTATTCATTCGATAAGATGATCTATGTGGTTGATAATGGACAAAATGATCACTTTGCTGCATTAAAAGGAATTTTAGGACAGATGAAAATGAATTGGGTGGACAAAATACAACATGTTAAGTTTGGCAGAGTAAGGGGCATGAGTACAAGGAAAGGAAACGTTGTGTTCTTGAATGATATTTTAGATGAAACTAGAGATTTGATGATGCAGCGACAACTAAATTCAATGAGTGAGTTAAACATGTGCCAATAAATTTATTATTAAAATAATAAATTCTTCTGTAGCAACCAAAGCTTCAATAACTGATAGAACAACCTCAGACATTCTTGGAATTTCCTGCGTGATTATCAACGACTTAAAACAACGCCGCCAAAAAGACTATGACTTTTCTTGGGATAAAGCGTTACAAGTTCAAGGAGATAGTGGAATTAAACTGCAGTATACTCATTGTCGTCTTTGCAACCTGGAGAAAAACTGTGGGGTACTACCAGCTGGCATTTGTAAACCGGAAATGTTGACTGAATCCGAAGCGTTGCAACTTATCGGACATCTTGCAAGGTATCCGGATATCCTCTCACAATCGGAAGAGCAACTTGAGGCTTGCATTCTAGTCACCTATTTATTCCACCTATGGTAACTATTTGAAGCTATTCTGCATCAAAAATACGTAAATCAATTAATCTTTTTCAGTAATCATACCAGCAAAGCACTAAAAGTACTGAAAGTAAAAGACCAAGAAGCAATTGTAGCTTCACAAAGATTGTTATTGTTCAACAACGCTCGGGAAGTTTTAAGTCAGGGTATGACTATCTTAGGACTGCAGCCGTTACGAGAAATGTAGATAAATGAATAAATCATTAAACCATGATATTACTTTTTTATATACGAATATTGAATTTATACTAAATTATAACGAGTTTAACGCTTTTTCCATGTATACTTCTTACGTGCTCGAGCTTGACCAGGCTTCTTCCTTTCTTTCGTTCTGAAGTCACGACTCAGCAATCCAGCTAAAGAGAAGTGAATTAATATTGTCAGTAATACCCACTTATTGAACATACCAATCCGCATTTTTTCTGTTGTTTCTTCATCGACGAAACTTCTTAGTCCCATTGCAATTCCCCATCGAATGGCACCAGCCTGCCCTGAAGGACCTCCGCCCTCGACGTGCGCTTCAATATTTACTTTTGTGTGCATATTCGTAAAAATCAGGGGGAATAATAACTGCAAATTAAATTTATGTAAACCACATATTTCATTTTTTGTTCCATAACAGTTTAAAGTTTTATTGCTTTCTCCTCTTTTTAAGAAGGATTATTAGCAATAAATGTTACTCCTTCTAAGAAATATTTTCGGCTATCGCCAAATTTCTAGGATTCGAAGCCGTGGCGATCGCGGCTTATTGCGTGACTTGATAAAAAAAATTATTAAATATATAGATTATCCCTCAACCAATTATGCCAAAACATGAGAAATATGCATTATTATAATACCGTTGCTGCGAAATACCGTTAATTTCTCTTCTTGTGTATTTATTCACCGTTGCACAGTGTAATTAAACATAGTCCTTTATTAGTACATAATAACGCATTATTGCTTTAAAATAAGACTAAGGTTGTATTTACAAATATCTAAAGGCATAGGCACAAAGACTAATCGTAAAACTAATTAACTAATATCACAAAGGGAAAATTCATATTGATAGGCATATACACTGCATATATAAAATCGCCAAAACATGTTTCAAAATATGTATGCTGTTAGAATATCGTTTAAGAAACGTGATTCTATCGTGAAAATGTTATATAGTCATATAGTAAGGCACACTTTGCAAAATACGCACCGACACTGCGCAAAAAAAGCAAAACGTCAGCAATTTGCGGTAGGCGACGCGCCCTTTTGTGCCAGCACGTTCAGCAATTGTTCAATAACCTGTTGATTGTTATTTAAGGCAATCTTCAACTCTCTGATCTCGCCACTTAAATGTTCAATTTGCTCGGTGCTTTTCTCGACTTTGCACTGCAACGTCGTCATGCTGCAACCGTAATCGGCGAGTATTTCGCTGTTCTGATCATTAATGATGTTATTGTTCATCCACTTTTTGTGCGCCGTATACGTCGAAATATGCGTGCCCTGAGAAGAAATCGTATGCCCATAATGCTTACGCTGCTTGGCTATTTCATGCGCCGCTTTGAGGATGTCTCTAGGGAGGCGTTTTTCTCGAGGGTTCAATGGTTTTACATTTAATACAACCCGATATGCTTTCGGAGAAACCAACGCAGTCCAGTGAAGCAAATTTAGTAAATATGCCGGCAGATACCCGTTGAACAAAGCCAATTCCATGTAGGATATTAATTTAGTTTGACGTACTAACTTAGAAAGTCCCGCTGTCTTCTGAAGTCCTTGAATATCATGAACTGCAATACCCACAAGAAGATTCATGAGTATAACAGTCACGAATAATAAAAATAAGACAAATGTAACTTGTGCGCTAATTTCAAGTAGAAATGGTGGATCTTCAGGGTCATCGTCAACCAATAAATCTAAGCTCAACTCGCCCGTCATCATTACCAGTACTGTTATCAAGCCAATAAATGGATTAGCGAATGTGGATGAATCCGGGAAGATGACGCAGAAGCTGATTGTAAAACCGATGAGTAAACAAGAGTAGGCCAATAGTAACTTGGCAAATTCCCCTTGAACTCGAGTATACATTGCGACATATGATCCAAACACTGGCAACTGACCAATCATCAGCATCAGATTTGTCCAGCCAAAGAGAACCGCAAATGCTCCAACGTGATTTTGCCATGTGTATGTCCTTCCGGTATAAATAAAAGAAATGACAAAGACGCTGGCTATAACAGACCACTCTATGATGTTCTCAGGGTGCGATAGATACTGTTTAACAGTTGGGTATCCTGCTATTCCATAGACCTTTCTTAATATCTCACAGCATGTTATACCAACTAAAACAAACCATTGCATTTCAATGACAAATGGATTGTTCCGTAGCATATGCCCCATCATAGACTTCTTCTCACACAACTCTATCACATTCTGGGGTTGACTCTCGTTCATGTTCTTTCCATGATTGTAACAGTTATGTGCCAGTGCAGTCAAAACATATAAAGATAAACTTAGAATAAATATCAAGCAAAATAGCATTCGTGCAATATAAAACTTCCTTATTCTCTCCCACTTCAAGTAAAGGAATGCCGAACATAACGGATGCAATAACACTTCCTTCTGCCCTTCATCAACAAACGAATTTAAAAAACTGATCTCTCTCGGATGACAATGCTGTAGAATACTTCGAAAATCCAGCCGGAGTTCCACTTCCCTATTAGAAGACTCCGGATGATGATGTAGACTAATTGCCGAATCCAATTTTTGCGTTACCATTGCCAAGGACGCCGGAGTCTTCCGGGTGATTATACCCAGTGCTGTCATGCCAAACTTAGACTTTGCAGTAACATCAGCGCCGTGATATATTAACACCTCCACGCATTGGCTCAACTCATTTAAAGCGGCAATGTGCAGTGGTGTATAACCATACTGATCCTTAAAATTCACGTCCGCACCCCAATTAATTAAAATTTCTATAATATCGTATGAACGAGTGGCCTTGCCCACTGCTGCGTGCAATGGCGTTCTCTGATCAACGTCTGGAATGTTTGGATCGGCGTTACCTTTACGCATCAGTATCTCAACGCAGTCAAAAGCCTGTGCCCGAGCTGCTAAATGCAAAGGTGTTTGTCCTCGGTGGTTGGGGACATTGGCATCTGCCCTCTTTTCTAAAAGTATTTCAATACACTCAACATATCCCCCTTCAGCAGCTAAATGGAGGGCTGTTAAATCTTTTTCCTTTGTTTTCGCATTAACATTGTTCCCCTTCGCTTCTAACATGATCTTCAAACATTGCGAGTGTCCAAGGTCCCCAGCAAGATGAATCGGTGACATTCCAGAATATTCCACTTGACCTACATCAGCTCCCTGAGCGGTAAATAATCTAACACATGCGATCGCATTGGCTCGCACCGCGCAATGCAGGACACTCTCGTGGCAATTGCTGGGATTGTTTGTGAGTGCGCTCACCTTTGCACCGCTACTCAAAAGAATCATTGCTGTTTCCGGGCTGTCCCCAAAAGCGGCACAGTGAAGTGGTGAATATGCTTTATAGGTAGCATTAACATCCGTACCCTGTTGGATCAAATACTGAGTCCCCGCAATATCACCACTAAACGCTGCAAGATGCAAAGCGCTCAAACCTTGATTAGGTTCATAATAATTCAAATGTGCGCCAAGATTCAAAAATCCTTCGAGAATATCCCATCGCTTCATAAAAGCAGCCCAAAGAAATGCGATATTAATTTCCACTTTAGTTGCTCCACTAAAAGCTTCCTCTAAAGTATCCTGCTGAATTTTCTTGCACTCAATATCATCAAACAACTGGTGCCTTCCCGAAGAACTTTTCAGGTGCTCCAACAAGTTCATCTTGATTGTATCGTGACATATTTGCACGGTGAGCTCATGATTCATAGAGAACTCCTCGAAACTCTCGTAAATATTTGGAGTGTGATCTGCGGGAGGCGATGGTCCGCATTCCATGTACTCGAAATCATCAGACGGATATTCCTCCTCTAACATCTCTTCAGGATCACCACGATTGCGTTTCCATTTGATCAACATCGATGCCGTTGTGGTTTTGTATAGAGGAAAAGACTCCACCTCGGCGTTGACACTCACCGACCGGCCCAATTTCTTATTATTGGGAGTGTGATTCGAGTCTTGAAAGCCTAGGTTGTCCATTTTTAAAATTGAACTGTCTTTCGATGCGGTCACCATTTATGATGTATCCTGTTAATTTAAATAAGATTACCCAACCACTAATGAGCACTTTGGCCTAATCAGACTGTGAATATATCGTTTTGAAAGTCGAACAATGATAGATTATGAGTAATCGAAGTTGAAGTTGGACCTACTGACATATTTTGATAAATTATATTTAAGATTATTTGATAGAAGTCGTGAAATCGCACTGTAATTTTATGTTCAGAACCATGGTTGCGTGCCAGTATGAAAATGGAATCGCACTTAACAAACTTCCTTTTCGCAAGTTATCATTAATAAAAGGACCTTTTTATGGTTCAATTATTCTATGTGAATTTTTATGTTCATCTCTATAAACCACATAAAAACAGAGTAAATTTACGAAATTTCGGGTGCGTAACAAGTTAATGACCTTATATATTTTGCTCCTCTCTCTTCGCTCCTCATGCGTGACCATGAACAAATCTTTTGGATGTACCGGAAGACCGTGCCGTTCTTCCTGATTCGCGATAAATACGCTATTCTTTGTTAAAATTATTTGTCACGTGTGAAGTGGCGCATTATACAAAAAAATGTTTTTACTTAATTTACTCGCTTTACTTCTATAAATTTAATCTCTACGGATATTATCGCTGTGCTTCCGCAATTATAGAATAGAATTGATCCTGAATTGGTAACTGAATAGAATATGGACTCGCGTTCATAAAATTGACAAATCAATACCGGAAATGTAGACCCTGAATAATGATTACGAATTTTACAGGCGTGCAAAACGTCGAGATATTGCGCAATAATTGCTTAATTATGGGAAATTCAATGCAACGTATTCATCTCTAGTTAGTGTTATTTAACTGGCGTTATCCAATCAAGTATTCATTTACCTAAATTGTGCAATAAACTCACCATTCGCAAGAACAGTGTGAAATTTTTTTTATCCGAAAATAAGTTCAGATCTTTGCATTATCTGCATAGAAAGACCTTTGATACATCGCGAAGTTCTCTCAATTGCTCTTTTCAATCCGCGATCCACAAGAATAATAACTAAATTAAATTAATCGAGTGTTAGTAGCTCAGCAGGACAATTGCGAACACGATGTGCATGATATATTGCAAAACATTCCAGTTGCAATATTCTCGGCTCAACCTTGGAGCATACTTGGATTGTCTGCGAGAGATGAGTGAGACACTACAACATCTTATTTGCTCCTGGAAAACACCAGAATCTCTCCAAATAACACTCAAATTATCTAATTAAGTAAGGCATGCGTGTTCGGCATGTTGAAAGTTTAAAAAATGTCAAAGTTTAAATGATTACTGAGAAGTTTGCAAATGTATTGCGTGCAAGTTGTTTATAAGACGCGCGCCGCAATGCGTTTGCTCGTTGATGTCTAGCATAACCGGACATAAAAACAAATTCACATTTTAATTTCGTGACCTTCCAAGTCAATTAACTGTAATGAAAGTACTGCGAACTTGCGCATATTTTAAATCTAATATAACAAATTGTATTGTGAGCTTATTTCCGCTTCAATTTCTTCGATACGTCTATTGTTTGACTTTCAAAAGGACACTCAAGTAAAACTTGACAAGTTTTTCACTGTAAAATCGATTTACAGTTATGTTCATTGTTTCTGTTACTCACCATTAATTTAAACACTATCACTTTCACATGCCGAGGTAGAAACCTCCTTTTTGGTACTCAACCAGTGTCTTCGCAATTAAAACTTTAGACCGCATCCTTTTTCCAGTTCCAGTTAGTAGTTGCAACCTTTATCAGTTTTTATTCGAGACCAAACTAGTTCTGCCTTTTGTATGTTATTGTTGATCCAATTGAGACAAATGCGTCACACTTGATTTTAATTTAAACTTCTGTTTGTTGGCCTTTTATCTTGATATGTTTTTTCTCCGAGCGAACCTCCAAGACTTCGTCATGCGTGTTCCACACTGTTACAAGTTCGTTGAGCAAAATCTGCTCCCAAAGTTGAATTATCGCAAAGTTTTGTTAAGAGAAATTAACCACCGTTATCTCGATCCGGGTACGAGCCTCGGCAATTCGAATGCGACTTGGTCGGGCCGAACAATCAAAATGTAAATTGTTAAATTAGAGTTTAGCGCACACCGTCGGCAAGGTCCGTTCACGTGTAGCAAGTGTGCGTGGGAGTATTCCCCGAGACAAACAAAACTCCACCACGAGACGACTTTGGACGACTCTCTGGCGGTGATTTCGACGATCTGATCGCTAGTAGCGGTTTAAGAAATGGCGCACTGAGTTTATTAACAAAACTGGATATTTTTACTGTTCTGTCCATTGTTGCTACAAGCTGCATGAGTGGGGAGCGCATTTTACTTCCGTTTTGCCAACTGACCAGATACTATTTATGAATCATACCTTAATTACTCCCAGACACACCGCGGGAACATTGTTGTTGTTTTCATGAATAGAATAGAAATTTCACAGAATCGTAAACAACATAAGAAATCCTAATTAATATTAATTGGGATTTTCCGAAGACCAACAATAACATATAATGAAAAATTAATTCATAAAACGCAACTTTAATTATTTCTCTGAGATTCATCTCATGAAATTTACCTCAAATAAAACTTAATCGCATCCTATAACAAGATTAGTCTAATTAGATTTATGATAATTATTCTATATTATCCTTGAAGTAATAAACAAAGCTAACGCCGATCCTCAAAATTGAGATGTGCATCAATGAGCAACCACAACACCAGTATCTACCACTATTAACATTGTGTAATTCCGCAATCGCTGAATGTATTATTTAGTAGACAAAAGAATAAATTGTATATTCACAAAAACCTAAAGTCATTGCCAATGTTACCACATGACCATAGTTAATTAAATCCAAATCCGGCACTGAACATTTGCCATAGAATAATAATATGTTGCTGCAATTACCACATGTCAAACAACAATTCCACAATAACAAAAGTAATGTAATTGCAGATAACAAATTGTTTGCAAGCAAACAAACTGAGAAAATAATTAATGAAACGTGCCCGAGTGCGTGATTGTCACTAATTGAATAAACAATTTGTTCATGCAAGATCAAACAATAATTATCATCTCACCTGTTCTCTGCAGTATGTATCTTTAAAGTATCTGATGTCATGGCCGTTGATTGAAACCATTCCAGTTCCTGGACTTCTCACTGTCACATGACCACGAGCGCGCTTTCTCATACATTCTGCAGAAAATTAATAAATGTTTTTTTCTTAAATTCTTGATAATTGAATTAAAATAATTAACCATATGTTGTTATAAATGCACTCCCATCAGCCTCATACTGCAGTTTGGGAATTTCTGTGGACTTTGTTTGACTCATCAAAGGTTTCCTGAACTTCTCAATAAATTCAGCTACCCTATAAGAATATGGAGTAGCAAAAAGACGCTTCATTGCTACTAGAAACGAGTTGTATTGTTCATCAGTTATTCTTTCCACACAAACTTTTTCCAATGCAAATTTGTCAATCCATTGGTAACCCGATTCATGTCTACAATATAAATTGGAATATTAGAACCCATTTCATTTTTTAAGTGAATTTTGTATGCTTGACATCATCAATCTCAAGCCTTTTGTACATCATTTTCGGGTGTAGAGCGTCGTGGCATATGACGTAGTGAGCGTACTGCAACCACATCGGCCATAGACCGACGCCGTACTTGACCTCCCAGCACTGAGCCTTCAGTGACTGCACCGTTTTTCTGTTCGGCAGACTCTCAGGTCGGTTTTAAACCTCAACGCTACCAACAACTGAGTTGGTAGCGGGAATCGAACCCACGATCCACTGACTCGTAAGCCAAGTATGCTACCGAGACTGTTTGTAATGTTGACAAATTTCTACTTACAATTCCAAATTAGGATCTGGCTTTGTATTTTTCCTTATCATTGCATCTTCAAATCTGTTCAATTCATTCATATGATGAACTGTATCCTAAAAATTGCAAATCTTTATAATTTTCTACTGCCAATAACACACCAGTATCTGTATATACATAAAGTATTTGATAAAAGTTTGGTGTTGATGTATAGAACAAAAAGTGATGAGGTCTACCCATCTCATCAAATTCAGCTGCTTTTCTTGGAGGAAAAATCTCTTCTGGTGGTTTCATCATAGGTCTAGCTTTCTTTTCAAACAGCCCAGATGGAAATAGATAAGCAATTGCTTCCTATAATCATCATATTCATATCAATACAACAAAGTATATAATTATATGAACATACATCAACATCATCTTGCGTAAAAGTCTCTGGATTTTCACCCATCATATTTGCCAAATGTCTTTTGCCAATTTGATATTTGTGTTGTTGGTCTTTCATAAAAACATCGTGCTCTCTTGATCGTTCTAAATAAGCCTTCATGGCTTTAGACACTGGTTTTGTTTGAAGTTCATTCTCAATTTGAGGTGGTGTTTCATTTGTATGTGTTACAGATGAGTAATATTTATTCTAAAATTTAAATAAAATAAGTGATAAAAATTATATTTTCCGTACTCATTCTAACCAAAGATGATAATTGACGATTGAATCTAATGCAATTACGGCTAAATTGCCGTAACATTTTGGGTAAATCGAATTTTTCTTGGTATTACAACATGAAGTAGGCGAAGGAGGTGAAGTAAACATAACCTTCTGAAGCACACACCGCACATTGAATGGTGAATTAAGAGAAAAACAGAGGTCGCGACGTGTCTGTTTTAACGGTTTTAAATGTTCAAAACTTGAATCAAAATATATCTACGATACTTTTATGGTAAATTTCATCTACAATTAAATTCTTTCCTTGATTTTGTTTTTAGTTTTATTACAATAATAATACAAACTAAAAAAACAATTGATGTTGTCAATAATACAATATTTTATTGAATTAAGTTTTATAAGACCTCTCAAAATTTAAATATATTATATTTCTACTTCCCAGCATTAAGTTATACGCACCAATGATGTATATCTTAAAGGTTTTCTTCATAGAAATTCATTTAACGTTGACATTTAAATTTGTTTTTAAAAGCAATATTTTACCACACCTAACGTATTACTATTTTATTCGCTTCTATGAAAAGCTTTCCGGTCACCTTACTATGACATTTTAAACTAAGTTCTTTTTTCAATATAATCATAAATTGCAAGTAGTTACAGTGTCGTAGGAATAAGCTGCACTTTTCTGGTTTCTTAGTACGTAAAGTGCATAAACTAACACCCGAAGTAATCGATTTAGGTATAGGAAGGTTCGACCAAAGCATCGTGCCGCCGTCGTCTAGTCTACATAAATGTGACGTGCATGAACGCCTTTATGATCATACCTTCCACCCGCTTCCAGCTAACGCTAAAGGACAGCATTTACGACATCCTTACCTCTCTCATAACCTTACTGGGTCGAAAATATTTAGCTATTTTGTTGTTCTTTGTGGTCCTATAACGAATACGGGTTGACATGTGGACATTAATATAAGTGAAGTTGATTTCTCTTAATAGAACGAAAACGAACAAAATGTTTGAATATGTTGACTTGGCAACATTTGGCTTTTGTAGCAAGTGTTCTCAATTCAAGTCTGTTTCTCGAAGAACCCTTGCACTTTCACCGAAACACGATCAAACTCTGAAACATTCTTCAAGCCGTAATTTATCGCCGGCGCTTGAAAATCTCTAGAAAGTTAGGTCCGGCCACCCCCGCCTTCTCGCCTAACAACCAGCGATACGTACGATGTTGAAGAACGACGTAGAGGGTGGCGCACGGCGCGGCGTCCCGATGCCGGCCTCCTAATCGATATAACAGTCTGACACAACTCTCAACACATGCACACTTTGCAAGGGCGCCGCGTATGTATGGCGGCCGTGTCCGTGTGCGCCCCCGCACGCATCCACGACGCCGCGATCCACGCCGCCTCCAGTCGATATATTAATGTAAAGCGGGCGCAAAACGGCGGCGACACAATCAGCGGACACGAAATTACACCGGCATTTTATTTTCTTCCGTTTCGTTTGGGTTTGGAATTGCGCATCGTCACCGCAGCCGTGTGCTACATTCGCCCTTAGAGATACACGAGCACACAGCAGCTCCTGCGCTCGCATAACCTTAAAGTAAAAACAATCGTGTCAGTGAACTCTTAATTTGTGATGTGTGGTGAGGTGAGAATGCTAGGACTACTACTGAGTTGTACATGAACTAGATATTAATTGATAACAACTAGTTAATAGAACAATGTGGTACGTTAGTGAAATTATAGACAATTTGCTGAAAACACCCTAAATCAACACATGATTCACGGGGATCATACGGGGATGCGTGACTGGCCAGCGTAAAATCCACTAAACAAATTCGGCGTTTTTGGATGCGTCGTAAAAGTTGTAAAATCGAGTCCTGGAATGTGTTACACAAATGTCAACTGGCGATGGCGAGTTGGTAAAGGTCTTGGGCAGTATAGGAAGGCGCTTAGGTTAGCACCATAGCAAAGGGTGAACAGCAGCAAATTAGGGCCGATTGCTGCGTCTGCGTGTTATTGTTACAATTATTTGAAGTCTAATCCAAGATTCATGAATTTAATGTTGAAACTTTGGACTTTTTCGTTGTACTAAAGGAATCCTTATCTCACATTGTGCGTGAGTTCATTCTTTAATTGTTGTTCTTGAAGAAGACATACCTTAGGCATAATTAAACGAGTAAGGGGTGAAGAAAACTTAATTAAATGGCAATAAATTAATCTAAATCAAGTGGGGAATATTTAATGAAGGACTAGTAAATTGTTCAAATTCAGAAATTTTATCACATAAGGGTGTGGAAATTTAGAAGAAGCGGGTTTTCAAAAAGCTGAACGTCAACAGAAATATAAGGTAAGGATTATTTAATATTAAATATTGTTCAAATATACCGCATTGGTTTCTTGACACTATCCAATTAATTTCTAGTTTCGCTTAAAATTCCGCAAAAAACCTGTCAAAAACTGATGCGGCAATAAGAACCTTAATATCAAAATACAAAATAAATAACATTTTCTGGTGGTTGGTGAGATTTGGCAAGACCAATCAACGATCTCAAGGACTATCTATTTGCACTTGTGGTTAGTTCGTAGCCTACAAAGTAAAAGCAACGACGACAATTGTTACATTTTCGGGTTGAAACCACTAAAATTAGTTCAGAGCATATTGCATTGGACTAAAAAGTGGTCTAAACGAGTCTAAAATCTACCCATTATGAGAATTTTTCAGTAAAAGTATCTGAAATTTTGGATCTTTGCTCTAATAGTAAGTAGGAATTTAATACTATTCATTATACACAAACACTGAATGACTACGTCAATTAATGATGATCACGTGTTGAGAATTATAATTCATTAATTTGAGTTTAAAGGTTTGATATAAAAATAGCCGTGATGGATTTGATTTCGTTTGTGGGAACTGTAAGCTTTTGCAAAAAAATTAATTAGTCCAAATATGGATATAATGTTTCAACAAAAGCAAGAAAAACAGTTATAAAACGAAATACGGAATAAACTAATCAATTAACTTACTAATAAATTGTAATAGTTTAAAAACTATTTAATTCCGAGAGAATTAGTTTCTAGCTTTTTAAATCGATTATTCGAACATTGCCATTTAAGATAGAATCTCATTGTGTTAATTGCCTTTTTAATTGAACTTGACGATGGTTTTCTGCTGAAATCACATTCAATTGTATATCAAATTCATGGAAATGCAATTTTTGATTGCATTTTGAATTGGTTCAATGAAATGAAGACTGCAACACAACTGCAAAATTCCGTAATTATTTTTTTTCTTTTTGAGAAAATGCCAAATATTATTTCGTTGCCAAGAATTGACAAAAGAAGAATTGGCAAGCATTGTAAAATATCTACATTTTATATTAATTTTTTCTCTTCACGAAGATAAAATTCCAATGAAATCATTCAATCTCAATACTTACGCATATTTACATGTCTTCTTGATAATTAATCCTTGGACTAAGTATCCTTGCTTTATTATACACAAACTAAGTATAGTTCTGTATGTATTTTTCGATTTTAATGCCGTAAACTCATAAATAATCGTTGTTTTGATACGTTGCTCCCAGCAGGCATGAGAATCACATGTGTACGTGCTTCCTTGTTGACAGAAATACACATGCATTACTTAAATCGCGTATATGTGCGCATACAGCGTATTAAATACTTGCGGCTGAACTGTGCAAGAGTTACTATAGTTGAACATTTGTACCGCTTATGCCATACGTGTTGCTTGCATTCATAAAATTATTGCGGTGCCATTACACGATGCTGAACATGCTTATTTTTCAAAATATAAATCATTTCAATGTGATTTCATTTCAATGTGATTTCTTCTTTGGGAGCATGATTATAAAATGAAATTATAGTTATGTAGGGATGATCTTGCATATTTATTTGAATGACCATCTAATAATGGAACAGAATAATATTTCAAGAATCATAAAGCAAGCAAAGGTTTGAGTTATTAGGCTTGAACTCTGGGCGGGTAATTCAAATTGGCGCAGTTACAACCCAATTAGACTATCAAAATACTTTCAGTTCTTTTTAATTTATAAAATACTAAGTGACATGACTTCCTCTCAATGTACCATTAGGAACAATAATCTTTGTTAATCTATCATGAATTGTCTTACAGTGAATGATTACCTCAACACCCAACAAGAGTAAAAAAAAATTAATCTCTCTTTGTCCACATGAGTTGCCCGGAACGCAGCATAATTAAATTTATTTTGCCACAACATTACAGCTTGTCATTATTGATCAAGCGCTGTCAAGCATGGTGCACTGCAAAGGCTTGGCTTCTTGGGTTTCCAATTGCTTTCTAATGTTGCAATCCACGTACCCCATGATCACTGCGCCCGAACACAATGACTGATAAATAAATGCATTGCGCAGCACTAGAGTGGCAATCATGCAATAAGTATGCAAAACTAAAAAGAATTAAAATCTAAAAAGCAAAATAAATCCCCACGGCGTGTATTGTGGTGTTGCTTTAATCATTATTTTATAGTCGCATGTTTTTGGAGCGTTAAGGAAAGGTTAGATGCATGCGTTGCATAGTTTTGTAAGATTGGCGCGGCGTCGTGCGTCATGTTGTGTTGTAAAATGTTGTAATGAGTGTTTATGCTACGCAAAGAGATGCAAGTTGCAAGGTCAGGTAATAAATTACCGCGTTGATCAGGCAGCGTGGTTTATCGGCGGTGTTGATGCCTGGAAGCACTCAATTGCGCACGACGGAAAAAATCGCTTGAAATTACGGTGGAAATTAAAAGTTACAAAGCGTTCTGGTGATTGAGATAAACAAAAGTGATGTGAAACATGTGTGGAGGAATTTTTATTGTGCTTTGCTTGAGTGCACAGCATTATTGGATAATATTATGGTGTAATGGGTGGCTTTTAATGTTGTAGAAAATGAAAGGATTGGATGATTAAATCTTTGACTTTGTTGGAAATCTTTTGATTTTTCAAATTTATTTTCATACTGATTTACCTTGGGTTTGGGCATGAGTTTAATGCACTTTCATTTTCTACGTCTTAAAATCTAAGTAAGTCTACTTTGAATCTAACACCTCTTTTAACTCCATGCAAACGCATCTCTTTGATCTGAACCCTAAATATTTTCATTGCAGTACTTTTACGTACTAGAAATCATAAATTCCAAATCATGAACGCCTTAAAATGTGTTTACTTAGAATATTACGTCTCTACGCACTTACAATCTTAATTTCTTGCTCCCAACTTTCTCACTCTCTCAGCTGGGAGTGTGAGCAATTTCGGCAACACACTACTTACCACTTAAGTCTTAAATTCTTAAGCATCCGAGAAAGACGATGAAGATGTTTCAAAGCAAAACGTACTCTACCTACTCTACTCTGATTTATTGAAAGATCCACATTGCACTAATTCAAGTATCGATTGACTCATATTCCTCGTACTGATTTCCAGCATTGAGTGCACCGCTCCATTGGCAATGACAATTTTCTTCCTCATTTCTTTGCAGCCTCTCCACGTCCAATTTATGTGAAACACATTAAGCGACACAGCAAAATGAAAAGCCTACTGCAGAGGCCACCAGGACCAGCCGTTGTGGGTTATAACCGGAGGGGTATTGCTTCGCTCTCGTGGCGTTTATTTGCTTTTATTTTAGTGGCTTTGGGACACGTTTTTGTCGTTTCGGTGAGCGGTGCGACGCGACTGTTTGGGGCACTAATGGTGCAGTCTCAATAGGCAGTAGATGCAAGCTCAATTCAGGGCTCGGCTAGGTGTAATGTGATCGTCATCAGGGTCTCAGCGGGATAACTTGGCTGTGTAGTCAAGTGTTTTCTAATTTGGAAGAGTTAAGACTATACTGGGAGGATAGGACTACAGCAGGAAATAGGGAGCAAGGTGAAGGTGATTTGGAGCAATTTAGAGCAATGGAGAAGGTAAAGAGTTACGTTGTCGATAAAATGTGCGTGAAATTGAAGCAGAGGAAGAGAATGAATTTTGTTTAATGCTATGACGGAATATTTGGAGTGAGATAATTGAAATTTTGTTGCATTCTAAGCATAGGAATCAGAGGCCTTTTGCTTAATCCGAGAAAGACATTAGCGAAGGAACTTCTGTACTGTTGTTCAGCATGAAGATGATCGAATATTGCCTTTGTAGGAGAACCTACAGCTAATAGACAGTGTTGGACTATGAATGTTTAAACATTTTTTCGCACTTGCTTACTAATGCACAATGTACAGCATGCACGGCGTCGTCGCGACTCGCTGTCTCTCCATCGTTTGTTGAACCTCGAACTCCGCGCACATGGCAACGTACGCGCACCTCGCTGCCATCTCCATCGCGTGTTCCTCATTCACGCCGCCGCCAACCAGTCCGCGCGTCCTCAGTCCGTGGTGTACCGCGGGACTGGTTGCGCTCGCGTTCTTCCACACGCGTGCATTCTGCGTAAGTGCAGGTTATTCGCGATTTTTTCAACATTCACGAACTAAATCGATGCACCAGCCGATTTTCAATAACTTATGATTAATACGGTTCCTCACTGCGCGTAGTTACATTCGGCAAGTGCTCTCAATCGGATTCGAATATTACATGTTGCTGCAAAAAGACAACAAAGCAAACAAAGCAGATTTACAATTGCGTTGTGTGGCTGGTGCAGTCTAGAATGTGTGAGGATTAAGCCTATGCAAGTGCTTGAAGTTAACTTTGTAAAGTTCCGAAGTTGGCCACGCTTGTAAAGACTCTGAAATTTAGAAGGATTATCACCTTAGGACTGTAATCATGAGGAGAATAAGTGGTGAGTTGAAAAAAAATCTGATTTATTTTCGTGCCGCATATAGCAGTGTGCTGTGCATTGTACAACAAAACAAATGGCTTATCTGGAAGAAATGCAGATAAGATAACGTTTCAGTATCAATATTTATACTGCACGAATGGTCTACGTGCAGGCCAAGTTTCGGGACATTGAACAACGAATTCATTTCTCACCGGTGTAGTTAGTAATGTATGTTAAGTACTTGATAAATAACAATATGGTATGCACTTGGTAGGTGAGTGTTGAGTTATTCATTTAGCAACAAGCGCGTCATGTGGAATTAATTTATTATAGCTTAGATCATAAAGATTTGTCAAACTTATAAAAGTTTGTTTCTTCAAGGCTTCAAGGAGTTATTATGGATGGGTGTTGTAATCAATTTAAGTATTTGATCTTTATTAATAAGACATTTTAATCATATCATGTTAGGTTTTCTTGAAAACACAGGTAAAGTATTCGCAAAATTTAGTCGACTTGCCTGTGTTTGCCGTTCTATTTGCGCAACGCAGTGCGGGTTGTTTGTACCTGACCTTGACGACAACTCTTGCATTAATTAGAATTTACTGATCACGTTTGCATACAAATGACAACAAAATAATGGGCATACACGTTTTATACTTAATGCAGCAGTCATAAATATTACTGCTTTTGGCTTGTGCAACTTGCATCATTTCTAATTTATTTTTTATACTTTATCCATCTAATGGAGGGCGTCAATCTAGTACTCTGTGAGGATTATGGAAATTTGGGAATTACTCATGATTGTCGAGTGATATTTTCTGATTTATAATGCTTTTATCACATTTTTCGCACAATACGCATATTTTTCTACTTTCCGTGTACACTCGCAATATTTGTTGATTCATCATAATTCTTCAACATCGTACATTGCTCACATTGCACTTTGATCGTGCTCATATCCTCAATATGTGATATTGCGCGGTATTGAATAACCGTCTCTTGCCTCGGCCACATAAACATTTATAAATTAGCAGCGGCACATTGGCGGATAAATGCAATGCGTCACATCAATAATAGCCGGAATAAATAACCACTCCACACACCAATAATTATCATGAAATGTGAACTCTTGTTGTGTTACTTTGACGCTGTGGCGATTGGTGCGCAGATTGTGGAATGATGAACGCATCGCGGCCACTGATTGGAGAGATGTCGGCTGCAATTGTAATTAATTTTAACGGCTTTTGTGCAAGCGTTTTAATTTGATTTAATTTGAACGAGCCGATGAGGTAATTTTTAAGTAGGATGAATAACTGTTGAAGGATGAAATTCAGTGAGTTGTATCGAGCAGGTTGGAATTGCATGTTTTGTAATGAACGTTGTATGAAGTGGCTTTGCCGGACGCAAAACAATAATGCGCGATTCGGCAAGCTGAGGTTTTTGTGCCCGATGAAATGCATGGTGGTGTTGAATGCATCGCTGTATGCGCGACTCGTTATAAAAGTTGACGCGTAAATCAAAATCAGCAGCAGCCGCGAATGTTTCCCATTATTTCGGGTTCAAATAACGCCAGATAGCACACGTTTATGGTTTCAAATATAAACACACATACTTGGCGTACCAGGCCCCTGCAGCCTGCGGAATATGCGACTGGTGCAAAAACAAATGGCGAGTATTCATTATTTAATGAACACTATTCCATTCTAATCATATTACTCTGATTTATCTACTTCCTTATTACACTATCTTTATAACTTTATCAGTTTCACCAGCATTTCTGCGAATATCACGATGAATCTCGCAGTCTCTTCAATTTGGCGAAGTGTGGATTCTTGACGACAGTTCATGTGTATTTTAAGACGTCGAGAGAGACCTGCAGGACGTAGTGTATAAACTTCGAAAGTAAAACAATTTAAATGTTATGTGGAATTTGCATGAGGATGCACAGCTAAACAATGCACGCATATTGCATTTGCACCATCTCCCCGTGTGTTGGAACACATATTCGTTTGCATTTATTAACCGTGTTGGGTTGGGGATTTCAGCATTTCATGTGGAATGCCGGAGGCATGGTTGTGGGGTACTACGCTTGCATATGTGTGGAAAAGGATGCGTTGCAACTATTATAACGATTGGACGTTATGCGCATTTTTGAGCAGTGCTCTAATAATAACGAAATGGGGGAATTTCGATATTCAGTTGAAGGTATTTGCAAAATTCAAATAAAATGTATTTAGATGAACCTGAAATTATAAATCAACAAACTGTTTAAAGCGTTTGCCATTTTCAAATAATAGAAAGGAAATAGTGTTAGTGCTGGTCTTCTAAAAATTTGGATTATGCCCAAAATGTCACTCATAAAATGATAATAAATAAAATGATATGCTTCCACCTTTGGAGCAATTCATTTCAATGTCAATGAATCGGCAATACCAGTGCTGTTAATAACGAATTATTTATTACCATTAACGGTACAAAGTGCAACATGTGAGTTGTGTGAGAATAATTGCACCTCAACGAAACGAGCACATCGAGGAAAGTCGCAAAGTCGCAAGAACTTTCATGAGTGGCTCCGCTTGCATGAAATGTCAATCAAAAACGAAATCGCACGGATTGATGCATGGTTTATCTACAATTTACATGCGTCTGCATGTTTCTACACGAACCAGCTTTGTGTAATCTGGAGTACTTGGCAATAATTTCAGTAAAAGGAGTAGTAAACTAGCTGGATAGGAAGATAAAAGTATGTTGTGACTGTCGCACATCTACCAGTGCTAGTCATTTGATCGCGTTCTGTCGTAATTTATGCGCGTTTTCTCGATCTCGCAGAATCAGGGCGCATTGATTTGATTGGGCGAATGTCCCTTAGGTTTGGACATTGTGAGTATTACTGTGATTGGTTGAATATCTACATATATAGGAACAGTGAACACCTGAGTATTTTGTATCACATTGACGCGAGGCCATTGTTCATACAACAGGACGTGACAAGGTTAATTTGTTGCTGTGTGTTAACTAGGCTTGCTGTTTTAATGTGGAAAATTAAGTTTGGTTGACGAGGAATCGTAGTTTTTGAATTTTTTCTTCTTTCGAAGCATATGCAAAATACGCAGAGCTCTTTACTTCAGTCCTGGGGAATTATGCGCTCGAAACATCAAAAAAATCATCGGCAGGCAAGAAAGTTCTAAAATTTTATCTCAATAACTCAGTTTGCAGAAATAAATCATATTTTCGATGATGTTAGCAAACCAGTAAATTTGTTGCAGACTTGCTTTTATTTTTCTTCAAAGTGGTTGCAAACTGTGAAGCTGTTCAACTTTGTTCATATTTAACTTAGGTTATGCTCGAACTTTGTTTGCTTATATTACTCAGTTATTTGATAATTTGGCACTTAATAATATTGAACGCACCTTGAAACAGGAGCAAGTGAAAGTAATTTTACTTTACACCAACTTCTAATAGCTGATATAAATTTTTCCATTTCAAGGCTTTGAGAAGAGGGTCGTGCATGTTATTCAAGCTCCAGATAGCAACACCCTTGAAACTCTGCTACTTCTCAAGCGTATTTTATCAGCTCCGCAGCTGGCAGTAGGTAGGTAGATAGGTGAAGCTTTCGAGGATGACTTGATCCCCAAATTTTCCTCCACTGCCGATATTTCCAAAAAGTTTTATACTTTTTCGATAGCATTATCTTCTTATTTAATTTTTGGAGGATTTTAGAACTTTCCATGATGCATTATATTGAAATGCGCTGCATGATTTTCGAGCTTCATTCCTACACTTGTCATTTCGAGGAGTAATGTAAATAATACAGGATGGCAAATCAAGTGTTACCGTAGTGATACTACTCGATTACTCCTTGTTTGCTCCTTTCGACGTTATTTTACGTCACGTGTCGCATGTGCTTGTGACAATGAGTGGATGAGCAGCCGTCTTGTCGGGTGCGCACCGTATGCACCTTTATCAACGAAATGAAATGTCTGGTATTTCTGTATCACGTGTGCGCCTCTATTCGCATCGTATCACCTCATGAGAAGGAACACCGAGTACAAGGATCGAGGAGAGCAATTAAGCTCCACACGGTTGATAGACACTTGAAGGATTTCATTCGGCACGGCACAATGTAGGGCTATAAAGATGAGTAGGTTGAAATGAAGCAGAATGCCTCAAGAAGGTAGTGTAATAGATTGAAATATGTTAAGAATTAAAGGAAGCACAATTTACTGGGGCTTCCATCAATTTTATTATGGTGAAATTTATATGCAACTTTCTTACTACTTCATTTCTATTTCATCAGATGGCGCTCAATGTCACTCAATTTGCATATTATCCTGTGATTCTGCCTATTGAACTTGTAATTACCGTCATAGGTTACATACAGTTGTGTCACCTATTCTAAATATAACGTATAACAGCAATAAAGCACAGAACTAATTTATCGCTCGCAATAAATTGTAGTAAACGCAGCATGCACTCGCTCGCATCTCACTAAAAAAGAATAGTACTTGCGTAGTTAAATAAAAAGCATTATTAGTTCGTCGTTCCAATACAGCACAGTACGCACTTTATTGGCCAAGTGATTTATATTCTTGTAATATCGCCAATTTTGCACCGTTTACACCATTATAACGCCTCATGCTGGTTGGTTGTTATTACATGCATTAATATCCTGCGAATGTGCATAGTAATTTTGCTGGATTTCATTCATTTGCACTTTTCAATCGAGCGAGCTGCTAAAGCTAATTATGGAAATGTCACAATATTATCTCCGGTATTTCCGGTTGCATCCCATTCCGTCTTTTAAGTGATGCATCAAGTAAATCTGTAAACATGCGTGTACAGATTGAAAACATTGTAAATTAGAAAATATGCAGGAGACAGTTGGGCAATCAGCGTCGCCAGCATCAAATTGCATTCAAATCCAATCATTAGAATCGTGCACAGTGTCCGATCGAGTGCGCAAGTGCATCCTACACAATTTCGTGCTGGCATATCATTTATCTGCGTATAAATAAAGTAATAATTGCTTCGACACTTGTATTGCATTCATAAGAGTGATCTGCTCTTTTTTTCGGCCCCGTAAACTCGGTTAAACAGTAAACTAAATTACCTTTCGTTGTCGATTCCGGACTTTAATCTCTCAGCCAGTTAAACTGGGTGTTTCTTACGTGCAGTCAAATTTCAGTGTCGAGAATAATAAATGATCGTTATTTACAGCACAATAGCAATAAATTATTTGCCACTTCAGCGATGAACTAATACACACTTTATTGTTAATTTATTTCCCTCTATGTATGCGGGTTTAATTTGATGCTCAATCGCTTTCCCATCGATAAATTTCGCTATATTATTGCCGAACTGTGTGCGTTTGGCATTAACGGCAGACTAATATCAGCGCAATTCATAAAGGAATTAAAATGGTGTTCATTTGTTTATTGAACGATATCGAAATTTGCATATGGACTTTCTTAACGCTGGCGCCATGAGTTGCGAGCGGCGCGGCGCTTGAGTGTTATCGATGTGTTTGGATGCAATTGCGCTTATTAGGCGCGCGCGCGCGAATGGCGGAGAGACTCCGGCGAGGCGGTAGGCGAGTGTAGAAATTCTTATGCAATTTATGTGCGACTTATTCGACGTGACGTTTGCTGTCTAGTGTACTACTGAAAGGTGCAATTAGGATTGTTTATTGCGAAGTGCGTAAACACACTGGCTTAAACATTACTAGGAAAAGAAGAAAAATCTGAGTTTCTTCTTAAGCTACAAGCTACTTAAATTAATATCGAATTCTAACGAAATCTAACTTATTAGTTGGTTCACTCTGCAGATTGTTCTTCAATTAGATTATGTCTGTGAAAGAATTCTATTTCTTCTCACAACAATCCCACCTCATCGCATGCGGTTCACCCAATCTGAGTTTCCACTTGCCAGTCCAACTCGCTGCTCTGCCATTTTCAGTCTTTTACATACGCTCCATGCAGCGTGTTCCGACGTTGGTGCACAGTACGTGCCCCAATGCAGTTTTGGCATCGTTGGCTGCTCATTGTCTTCTTATTCCGCGTCGCGCCTTAAACGCCCGCGTCGAAAAGCTCGTTACCAGCACCGCCAAGATTTTTCTTTCACTTTACAGTTAATTATCTCAGCGTGCAAGTTTCACCCGAACACACACATGCGTTGTCATCGTCGCGTTGTGATTCTCCCGTTTCATCTCACCTGCGTCGCTGCAATTTGTTGCAGTTTGCGCTGTGCGCGACGATGTAATTACGTTTTTTCGCCGTGTGCATGCTCCGCACGAGCGAGTGCTTTCCACGTAGACGGCATTAATTTAGGAGAAACGAACGTGTGAGTTGACAACAATTATTTCAATTAACACGGTTGTTGGTTTATGTGTACTTGGAAGGCACTGCTACAAAGCTGGATCTTCAAAGACATATTTATAGTAATTAATTTGTGCTTTTCAGAGGGGTATCTTTTTTTTTTCTTTATATTAACATCTTAACCTATTTTCTAAGCGAAACAGTTTAAATTAATTTCTGTGTTGATTGTATAGTAGTGTCGTTTTAATGACACTTAATGATGCTAAACGCTTCTAATGAAGAACTATGCGCAATATTTGTGCTTGCTTAATTAACCATAGTGGTTATCAACACTATTCTATTGTTGATGGATGGACAAACTAATTTAATTCGTAGCAAAATGATCAATGCAATTATCACCGCATCTTCTTCACAAAAATGGTCAAGGAATGAAAGTTTCCATTTCCTCTTTCAATCCTACCTTCCCACGTATTAGCAGACATTATTCACGTTGTTTGAGACGTTTGAAAATGGAATTGTAAATGACATCGATTGATCAAGCAATGATCGCTTCGCTTTATTGCCACAATAATTTCATAATTAATTTATATGCTTGAGAGTGCTCGTAAAGCAGTATGCTTTAATGGGCGATTTTTAATTAGTCGCGTAAAGCATGTGTTTAATAAAATTTGTGGCTATTGCGTCTAGCGCATGTGCTGAGTGCGCCTTCCTGCGGTTCTGCGCTGTAATCGGATTAATATTGCGCAACGATTGCGCGATTTTATTACTTTTATTATGTGAAAATTATATTTCCTTCTTATAACCAATGCGGGTAATACAGGGTGCTAATTAGATTAGAATAAATTAGTTGATAAATTGAATTATAAAGAGCTCTTACACTGATGGTTGTAGTGTGTTAAGGTGCGGTTATTCTTCTGTGTAATTATAAGATATTAATTTCTAACTTATTGATTGGCAATAGAACACAATACCTTTTGTATAGTACCAATTGTTATTGCATATCTCTTCAGATTATAAGTAGTTATCGCAGTGTGTTTGCTTTTGTCTACAATTTCGCAATCACACGGCGAATCCACAGTCGACCGTGGGCGTTTTTAATTAATCTCCAAGCACACTCTACAACTTTATACGCACTCTCCGGTTATATGCACGCGCACAATTTGGCATAATTAATGTTCTAACAAAAATATCTCGCGGAAATTAACGACGAGAATGATATGAGTTGTGATCAATGCACTCGAGTGTCAGTCGCGAATAATTATGACATTACTGAAATTAACGAACAAACTCGTAAACAATTTACGTCGACGGTAGGTATTTCAGATATTGCAATCAGGTAGAGTGAATTCAGGTTGGTTGCGCCGTATTTAATTCATCTAATTTATAGGATGACAGATTTCGTAATTGTATTTATTTGTAGAATAGAATTTCTGTCAAGCATGTGAAAAAAGCATTAAAACGCTGTATTTTGTGCGTAGGCCTGCGTGCTTCTGCGATGTTAATTTACTGTCGGTCTACGTGCGTCTGTCAATCAATCACGTCATATAGATGTCATAGAGTAAGGAAATAAACGGGAATATCAAGTAGTTGGAATCGGTGGGAACAAGTTTACGGGTTGGATATGACTGTCTCTGCTAATATATTCTCTTTTTGTAGCGTTTGATGAATATAAATTGGGATATTGGGTAGCTAGTGATTTACATAGTTGTAGTGGAATATAGTAGTAGCAGTAGCAGCTTGATTTCGATCAATTTTGTGATGTGAAAAATGATCTACTTTTATGCAAACATGCAACCTGCATCAAGATGCAACGTGTTAACCTCACCCTCATTTTCTTGCATCCGGTTTTATGTTTAGATTGTAATCGGCTGTAATTACAAACATGTCACATGTTCACACCTTCTTCGAAAACCTTTTAAAAATATCAAGTTCAACTTTTTTTTTCTTCTTCTCTTTCAACATTTCTATCGTTTCCTAAATTTTTCTATACATAGACAGAGTAGTTGACGAATGCTCAGTTGATCATCACTGACAGAATTTAATTTCCAGCACAAATTTGCATATTTTTAATTTTTGTCGTAAAATTTTACGAAGCCGCTCCAGCTTATAAAAATGCACCGTTAAATGCACTCAACGCAGAAAGTCTCGATTTTAATACCCCGGGCAAATAAAATATCAAGATAACCATCATCCGCTTGCCTCTTATTGCTTTTAACTTTGATAATAGATTACAAGTATTGAATTCCATTAGCGACTTTGTATTAAGTTGTACGAAAATACGAATTCAGTAAATCAGGTCGGAGTTTTTTTTTTTTTTTTTTTTTTTTTTATTCCGTAATGATCAATTATTTCCATCGATGGATACTTTCAGAAGAGAGATCAAGAATTGAAGCGCAAGTGGGTACTATTGGTTTCGGAGGCTCGAAGACAATAAAAAACAACAGTTAATCGCGCTTGGTCAGACAGAGTTAAAGTAACGCATACTTCTTTACTTTGCATACGGTAGTGAGGATGTGCCATGCCAGCAAGGTAATGCATGCGGTTTGCTCTCTTATAATGGGCTGTTATTTAAACGTATGGGTGCTCAAGTGCGTTGAAATTACTCCGAGAGGATTTGATATTCGATTAAGGCATAACAATCAGTGATTTAATGAGTGAAACTATGTTAAATGAACTTGAGCCTAGCGAGAAGGCATAGGCACATTTATTAATGACGAGTATTAAGGCTGCAATTATTCAGTAAGTCATAAATTTTCACGTTTATCTTCTTAACCTACTTGAAATTAATTTCTCTACTGCAAGAGTCAGTAGATGTCGCTACGACCTTTGATGAACGACGCACTCATGCAACGAGGGTAATGGCTGCGAATTCTGGAAATAGTTACACGCTCGACACTCCGATCAATAATATAAATCAATAAGCAGCACAACTTTGATCTTGAAACCCAATTATTATTATTAGCGGTAGATCACTCATGATAAGAAGATAAGTAAATGATACATCCTAAATTCCATACATCCCGTTTCTTCGCATTTTGCATCCAACTTGAACAAGACAAAATGTCTCACACGCACGCATATCAATGCATAAATGGCACGTGGATATAAATAATTATGTTGACGCAAATTTATTGCGCTTTGCAGGCGTTCGCCGCCGACGCCAGCGTGCAATAAATAATAAGCATCGCGGCATAAATAAATAGGTAAACGCGCGGATATGTTGAGCTGGGTATTTCGTCTGTTTGATGTGTCCGTCTCCATCGGCGTAGAATAAATGTCCGCGCATTGTATATCTTCTCGCACTTGATAATATCATGCTAATGGTTCAGATGGTTTTGAATTCGCTGAATGTCTTCTAATATTTTATTCGGTATACAACATATGCTCAGTTGGTGTGGAGTGTAGATATTCTTCGTCATATCTTGGAATGTGCGGCAAGTTTCGCACTGGGTTTGTCTTTGTAGATGTTCCGCCTGGAATGCGGGATTTGGGCATGGGATTTGTATTAATAACACAAATTGGTAATCTATGGGGGATCATAAACCTTCTTGTCTTATGAACTTGATGGATGATTTATGCATCATATTCATTGTTTCATGGGTATGTAAATCAAATTAGGTTTCGTCATAGTTTCTTTCTCGTGATTTCTTCCGTTTTGGTAGCTTTGTATTGTATTGTATCTCTAATTGAGTCATATTGAGGTTTATTATCACTGAATGAAGATGTTTTGTCTTTTCTAAAGTATTTAAGGCATAAATTTGGGCTGGTTAACCATTTACTGTACAAGATACATACATTGTCGTGTGAAGTGTCACGCGATAGCGGCGGCAATTTAAATACGGTCAGTTAAAAAAATTTATGATTTCATGTTACTTGGTGCTTTATATCCCCGAACATGATCTTTTCTTGACAGGCGATTAATCAAATTTACTTTCGCCGTAACGTTGCTGCTGAGTGCAGTTGCTAAAAGTGCTCTGTTCCTGTTTGTTTAAACATTTTTTTACAACCAAACATGAAACACGTCTAAATTAAACGCGAACTGAAGGGAAAGTCACTGACTAATATGAAAACATCAACAGCAATTAGCAGTTTATTGTCGTTGTTATTAAGTAATCATGAATAAACTATTTTTTTTATCAAAAAATGAAAAATTTGTTTTCTTGTCTCATTAATTTAGTATTTCTTGAAAACAAAGTACATGATTTGTCTAGGGTTTTAAGGTATTTTTAATCAAATAAATTGACCACCAATTATTGAAATTTAAAAAAATTACACACTACATTGAGTAGTAATACGATGTACTTACTCAGTGTTATTAATGATATGTCTATAGCAAATCATAAACTTTATCAAACAATCTTTTCTTCGATACAATAACCTATAAATGATTTTAAGATATTTCTAAGGCACATTCTTCTAAAAATACTATGCTAAAATAGTAATTAATCACCTGGGTTTTGTGCCACGCAGCATTAATTAAGCTACTGTTAGTTAATCAAAAATATCATCCTGATGATGATAAATTGACGCATTTCACTCCTAACAAAAGACAATTATTGTAATCGTACGTAATAAAATTATAAGCATAGCAGTAACCTGTTTTCTACTGCATCATAAATCATATCTGCAGCAAGCACAATAAGTAATGAATGATTAGTTTTAGTTTTTGAGTTTCTTAATTCTTTCTTATGAACATGACAAATTAATTTAGCAATAAATAATTTTTATTAATATGCCTATATTTTTCGTTTTGTTTTCTTAACTTAACATTAACTTTATGTTCTCTGGTAGTGCGAACATGTTTTTGAAATGCTCTTATTGTTTTCAGGTGAGTCAAACGCAATTTCCGTTCAGTGTGCACCGAAACATCTTTGGCACATGTAAGTCAATTAACATTCACTTCGCTCCGCGTAGCTAACGAGTGCATAATTCCGTCGACTCCTACGCAACCGCAACTTCGACTCAAATTAGCGACGCTCTGACTTGCAGAACTTGCTACACGCGCTGAATTTCCGATAGCTTAGCTCTTGACTTGAAGTAGTAGCAAAGCGGTGGGAACTTGATACGAATTTATTAAGATAGTCACATGCAGCGAAATGCATCTAATCAAACAGTCGCAGTTAAAATGAGAATTAAGAACGAAGCGGGAATAAATTTCATCCGGTTATGCGCCAATTTGAATCTCGATGAAACATTAATCGATAATTTAAAGTCTAAATATAGAATTGTAATTTAATCATTTCTCGAATGGATTCGAAAGGAGCAATAAGCTCACGTACACTAAGTAAATTTGTATTTTATGTTTACTAATAGGGTCTAGAAAGTCAACACACAAAGGAATTTCAGATAGTTTCAATGATGATTTGATTGTAATCATAGACATTTTGAATGCAAAACAGTTTCAATCTTGTTTTAATTTAGGTGTGGGTATTGGACGCATTATTGTTTATGATCACGTACACATAGTGGATGCATTATCATGTTCAACACAATTTATCGAAATCCTTCTGAAGCGTGTGTATTTGTAGTTTCAGCGACATGCGTGAGGAATAAGAAGGAGATAAATAATAGAGCGTAAGACACATTTTCACCTGAGGCACAATCATATATCGTATGCATTAAGCTTGTCTACAAGTTAGATAAATAGATAAATGGGAAGTAATGGTTGTGGGTAATTGATTAATGAACTAAGCACAAGGAAACTCTAAATTTTAAGCAATTACGATAACTGTGCTTTTGTCATACGTGAGTTTCAAGAAGTGAAACTGAGAAATTTATTAGAATTTTAAGGGAATTGTTTCTGATTGAATATATGATCCCAATTGCTTTGTGCCAAATGTCGAATTCAATATTCGAACATGGCGGATTAAATTGCGCGGGTATGCTGCATGGATTGAATTTCTGCAGATGAGTGATGTGTGATCCATTCGCGTATTCAGTCATCGATTTAGACATAAGACACCCGTATGACATTCGGATTTTACCTTGTGCTTCAAGTTCCTCGTACGTATGTATGATATGTATTCGATTGATTCGCGTTATGACATTCATTTCATTATCGCACCGATCAGATTCAGCGACGTTTTGATTAAAGTACTTGGTTAAGGGCCATGCTGAAATATGTCACAGACATATGTTTCGTTGATCATGACCATGTCGTGCTGAAAAAAGGGCATTGACTTAAATTTTAAAATCAATTTTGTAAGCTTAGTGAAAGGGCGATGGGCATTTGAAGATGCAGCTGTTCGAAGGCACGTGGCTTTTAAAGATTAACCTGGGTGCATTATTACGCAGTGCACCTGGTCACGAACCAGCACCTTGAGCAGATTTCCTTTTTATTTCTGGAATTTTAGGAGGTATTCATATCTTTTGCGTGTTGTTTGAATTGTAGAATTCAGTATCTACGTTTTATTTAGTTAATATAGTTAATACATATATATATAATATAGTGACATGTAATTCTGCAGCACTTTTCTACTTATCCAATCCCCTTTCAGCGCATATCCCGTTTATTTAGGCCACTTGCAATATCCCTATCGCAATATTTACTTACCACTGCTTCAGCCCAGCATTTACGAGCCCGCAGATAGAGTAAACTGCAGCACGTGCCTGCTACTCAGCCATACGTGCGAATGTGTTTTCTATCTATGCACGCGAACAAAGTTATTAGTGCGTTCCACTCATCGCATTATTTAATGGCGTTGTACATTCGCCGCACATGGCGGCTGGTGCATGCTGAGTGCATCGTATTGGCGTCTGCCGCCAACACGTCCCCGAGCTTATTCTCCACAAAGTCTGTCCTAAAGCTCTTTACAAAGTCGAAGCGTCGAGACGCAGCTGTTTCAATAAAACAAACGTTACCAATGCACAGCCAAGGTAGCCAGATAACAGCGATTCTCCTCCGATGAGGATATTGCATAGTTACGATTCTGCCATTCTGTGTCTGTGCACCAAAATGCTTTCTTTGCAAGACGAGGAAAATGGTCGAAACCGAGCAAACTTGCATTCGCTACTTTTATTACCCAATGCAATGAATTGTGATTGAGTGGCATTTGTTTCAATTACATCGGATTCGTTTTTGTTTTCGGATTCTCGCCGAATGTTGTCTAAGCCATCGAATTTATTCTTACCGCTTTCCTCCAGGGCGAGTGAGATTTTTTGGAGAATGAAACCAAGAATGTATTGCACGCGCAATGCATTTTAATTTTCACTTTAGAGATCATTGCATTGGGTTTGGCTGTTTGCCTCGAATTTGACTCAAACGTTTTGAACGATCGGTGCCAGCTTTGTTCTTTTTACGTCTCACGTCGTTTATTGCTGTGGTCGGGGTTACCAGGAAGAAGCATAAACATCGCTATTGTGCATGCAATTGCACAATGCGCGACTAAAAACCAATCCTTAACTTAGTCGGTCGCGTGTATGCCCACGCGGCGTGACATTAACATTTATTTATTGTTTGGGATGAAATTGGATGAGGCTCTGGCACGTGGAAGACCGCCATCCATGCGTTAGACCTGTGAATTAATGAACTTTTTA
This sequence comes from Diploeciton nevermanni, assembly GCA_027575565.1. Taxonomy (NCBI): domain Eukaryota; kingdom Metazoa; phylum Arthropoda; class Insecta; order Coleoptera; family Staphylinidae; genus Diploeciton; species Diploeciton nevermanni. The sequence goes on along the minus strand of JAODIE010000004.1, from coordinate 277,761 downwards.
AAGCCGTTACCGGAATTAATGCTCTTACACATTGTATTGAGACGCGATTAACAATGCTAAACAATGTTTCGAGCTAGTCACGAGACACTCACTCATCTCGCAAGTAATTTGAAATCATTACAATGATCCAAGAGTGATTAGCATAATCCGAATGAAGCGGTCCCTAAAAATGTTTGCTTATTTTATCATTGTGTCGATATTTTTTTTGTGCCTCTGCCCAATTTATGATCTAGACAAGGAAAGCTTGAAACGTACCACGTCTCAAGATTTGATCATTCCTATTAAACCTATCACTGATACACTTATTTAAACTCGTTGTCCGATGGTCACCCAGTCGGTGATGGTAGTGGGTGCTTGAATTCGCTGAGACAGACACCCTTTATTTGCACTTAGACTTTTATTTATTCGACCTGCTCCACGTTTGCAACTTGCACACTACTAGCTGTTCCAACCCCTTTCGACTTCGTGCACTGCTGTGGTAAATCAGTTCTTGTTGTGCTTAAATACAGTCATTACATTATGGGGCATTGATCTGGCTGGTCGGCTATTAGCTCGAGACATTGCTGTGCTTTAACTCTTACAATGTGAATAAATATACCAAGTTAGTCAGTAAATCACCCAAGCATGTATTTCTACGAAGAATGGATCGGTGATAAGGTAAGTTATTAGATAATTTCTATTAAAAGCGAGCATACTTTTTTGTGTGTACACTTGGTGTATGTTTTTAATACGGCCGGGAGAAGTTGTAACGCGGCTTTATATAGGGTTATGTCCGCGGCTTCAGGGCTATTAAAGGATTAAATTTGTTCACTCCTGGTGCAGTGGCCTAGGGGCAGCTTTCTGTCTAGCTGGACTGCCATGTAAGGGGGCATGCGGCCATATGGAACCATTTAGTACCCGCCATAGGCTGGGGAATGCGGTGCCTACGTTCACGGCCGATGTGCATTTAATGCCGTAATTTTATTACTCCTGATGGGTGTCCGTTACCTATTTGCAGAAATTAATTAATTTTGTTGCCCAACTTTGGTCATTACTCCGTTATGTTGTGTTTTTATGACGTGGCTAATTTGTATGTAAAATTGACATTTTGACATTTTTTGGACTTGGCTTATCACAAACTGTTAATCAATTGGAGATGTGCAATTCTAGAGTTAACAAGTTTCACATTGAACGATTTCAGAGAAGGATGACATTGAAATTCAATTTTCGTCTACTCGATAAATTGATGAGGAATATTTACAATTATTCTACGTGAACAAACACTGGTATTGCTAATTGGTGACGAAGCAATGAATCGCAAACAATTGTGTTTTTGCACAGCATTCATGTGCAATATGCATGACTTGGACAATTTATTACCGTGCCTAATCAATTTTATTTCATTAACGTTTTTACAGACTTCAGCATTGATAAAGTTGGTAAAGTGGATTGGAAAACAGACTTTTTAATGGGTTTCGGATAACTTGATATTTGAGATAATTTATTTTCTGCTTACTGCGATCACAGTAATTCACAGAGTTTCAACTAAAGTACAGGATTTTGTTAGGTAAATCTGTTTACTTTAATAGCTTAATAAATCCCATTACATTAAGTAAACACTTGTTTCTTTAAGTGCAGCAATTATTGTCAATTTGTGATTATTACGAATGGAAAACAAGTGCTTTCGGTCCTCCTGTTTGTCGTTGCTCGAGAGACTGCATTATCTTCCACTAAATTCCTACCAAACATTCTTGAAAGATCTCAGTCATCACAAGAACAATACAAAATAAGCACATTTAAATACAATGTCGAAACAAATAGCAATGCTGTGTACATACTAGTTATTTACAAGTGAAAATCACGAAAGCGACATCAGCTATTATAATCCAGCTTAGGCCACAATCCTATTCCCCATGTGTTGAAGTATGTTTGCACAAATTATAAATGTAATAAAGCCACTTTAACATTAACAACGAACGCCATCAGCATACACTTGGCATTATCGTTGTGAGCTCAGTGCGCGTGAAAATATACGTCGACGGTAATCGTAGACGCGTAACCTCTTCGCTCATCCTCCTAGACGGCTTGCATTCGCATCTAATTAAAATTTTCGTGTTTCATCTTTATTTGCCTTGCCTTTAAACGTGTGTACGCTACGTCTAATATGCGTTTTGCTGACGGCGCGGCGTGCAGAGCACTGACTTTTCCTCTATTTGATCACCGAGGAAATTGCATCAAACACCGCTTCTTGCTGTTCGCTTTCCGTGCACTTGGAATTTCCCGAGGATATAAAGTGTTACATGAGTCAGTGTCAGTTGCGGAGGAGAATGTGGGAGATGTTTAAAGTCGCAGTTGCAGTTTGCGTTCCTCTATTTGCTGGATCATCTTCGGGCTGTTCTTGCGAGTTGTTGGAATGTTTGCACGTATTAGGTTTGCGAGGGTAAGTAGAGAATTGTAATAGTGGCGGAGTGGTGTGGAGGTTTGGCGTAAAGTTCTTGGTTTGTTCGTTGATGGGGGGGGGGGAGGCGGGTTAAAGAGGATGATTGAATGAATAACGCTGGAATTTTGGTGCGAGTTGGATTTTGGAATGGAGTTATAAATTGATTGTATTTAAATATAGTAGAACAGCGTGTTATTGCTTGAAAATCACATCAAGTTGATTGTTAACAAAGCTAAAACTTTATATCCTCATATTGTGTAGCATTACTTTTCTTTAACCGCATATGTATTTGAAATGTTCAATTGATACTTGAAGGTGGAACTTTCATTGCTCTCGCTAATACCTTGGAATGCGGAATAGGAGAACTACTCTTGTTTTTATTTCTGACAAAAAGAAAGAGCTGATTTTGTCTGTAAGACGTAGATTTTATTCATAGTTTTGACTTAGTTTTTGATGAATTAACATGCGATGCGTGTTATCATTTATTTTATACTGAGTTTTAGCTATACGAGTGAAGTTATTGTATTATATTAGCAGATTATTAGGGGTTAAAAATTATGTCTTTATGTCACGTCCACGTGAATAGGTTTCTTAAATTTAGCAAAACTGTATTTTTTCTGGTAAAAAGAAACGCTTAAGTAGGAAAGGATTTACATGTCTGCTACATTCTGATGTCATGGTTATTTTTATCCTTAAAAAAATGAACAATTTAATGATAGTTGTAAATGTACACTGCCATTTATTCTGTGAATTGTTAACAGCTTAATTTATTACACATTATGCTCTGGCATGAGGCTCTAAAGGTCTAGGTTTCTTTCCTTTATCATTTTATTCGAATTTGAAATTTTTTTGGCAATTTTTGCCACGCGTTTTATGGTACATTACTTATCGAAGTTTTTTGTTTATCAAATGCAAACTGAAACCCAATACCAATTATATACTTATTTAGTAACCATTCTAATAACCAGCTCTAAGTACACGGAAACACGTCATTCGCATTGCGTAGGCATTATTAATATTGTCAATATTATCGCTAGCTGGTAATCGCAACTGGAAAGTCTGCTGGCAAGTGTGTTTTGCGGTACACGTTTCGATCACACCACTGCTTCACACCTTGCCGTCGTGATAAATGCAATTGTATTGTTCACTAGTTGGTATGACATGTCCGCATGAGCGTACATGCAGCGTCGAATTAATCAGAAGACAATTTTACATTTGTTCTATTTCGCCAGTTTGAATGTTTTATTTTATATTGAAGAGGTTATGATTTTATGATTTTATTTTTACTTTAAAACGGAAAATCTAGGATGGTTCTCGCACCTGGTGATTTCAATGATAGACTTCCAGTCTAGAGGGTTAGTCAAACTGCGCATGCGCGAGTTTGAATTTTTTTTTTTTTACTTGCAGCTTATAATGTAGAGCTCAACATCTCCAATGGCAATTAAAATTGGAGTTTGCAATTTGGGTTACAAGAGGATTATATTATCTTGATTATGCTAAATGTTAGAATTAGCTTTCGGTAACGCATAAAATAACGCAACATTCTTCAACAATGTGAAGACCTCCGTTGAGCACGTTTTCCACTTTGTTTTTAATCTCTGCTCATAACATTTTCATAATCTTGATAATCGCGATGTAAACTATTAAATATATTATGCGGCGTCACGCTTTGCTAATGTTCAATTTCAACTTGAAGTGCATGAGATGCAGTGTGAATGTTGTTGTAATATCATACTGGGTGACACTATGCCTGAAGCGTTATGTATTCCAAGAAACTGAATTTTTTAAAGCAAATTATAACAATTACAACCAGTTATTTAATTCATGATTGATATCTAATTATATTCGCAATGGTAATAATTGCATAAATTTACATCACACGTATCGTGTACCTGATACCACAAGCTAATAATGACATGTTAAGTGAGATGTCATTCATGTGGCCATTTGTTGTTGCGCATTAAAATGAGAAATTACTCAAGCAAAAGAATTTCATGTAATATTCTCAAAGCAATTTGACTTGTTTGCCATCGCGCATGGGTGTGAAATGCAAGCTCGGCCGCGCGCCAAATTTATATCATTGGAAACTTTACAGAAACCACCCGTAGGCATTTTCCGCGCCGCCATAAACCTCATTCTTTCCTCGCCTTCTGCACAGTAATGACAAGCCATACGCCGAAACGCCCAAGGAGTGCATGCCAAAAAAGTTGAACTATAATTTATTATTAAATACGATCTTACTTTGAATATGCAAGTTTTCAGCGCGTTTTTATCGTTCGTGCACAGAATTTATTCCGAAAAGTGGAATGCTAGAAGATGTATGAAAGTTTTAATGAACTTCCAGTACATATAGTTTTAGGATGGTCTAAGCTTTAGGATCACATGTTTCTAGATGCAGTTTGGGTTGCCTATATTTAGCTTCGTAAATTCAAAATCTCCATGATTTCTATATCCTGACAGAGAGAGAGGCTCTATGTAAACAGTTCATTAACTTGCAATTAAATGTTTATTGCCTGTTACACATTTACATTGCAATTATTTGTGCAGCTATGTGTAAATATTATCAAGAAGTTGCAATCTTCGCCGTTGGCAAACATATAACAGGAGCTGTTTTCAATCTCTTGCGGTCGACGAATGTCTTCATGAGACTCTACATGGTACTTCTTGCGTCTTCTGCAAGTATCGAATGTTGACTCTTGCTGAAATCGCGATAACACGTCGATGTAAATTATCCGCTTCGAACGGTACACGCACTGCACGATGCAAACCGACGATGAGTTACGACGACGGAACAACAGTTAGGAGCGCTTCAATTAATACATCAACTTAATTAACTGTCGATGTAGGGCGGCATGCGTACTTCTTTACCATGCTGTACAATTAAAACGCGTTCGAGACAATGCCCCAGGAGCGGCTAGTCATCACGCGCGTGATTGCGATTAATGGCAAATATATGATTATCAGAGTAGGGTATTGGAAAAATAAACGACAAATGACAGAAGGTGGAGGTAAATATACTAGGTTTATTTCAAATCTAATGCGTTTAGTTTGCCAACTGTGTGCAATTGTTTGTCGGTAGTTGTTAGTTTAGTTACGATTCGAATTGAAATGCAGTGGTGTTTCTCTGGCCGGATCTTATCAACTCAACCAAACGTAATCCAACGTGTGCAAGTTGTGCTCACATCCCGGATTTCGAATGCATAAGTTAACACTAGACTGTTAGGCTGTCAGACTGATACAACAACCTAGGGTGTTGGATAGAACTCAAGCTTAATTTTCTGCCAGCTCATTCAACTTCAACAATTGCTTCGGACATGTATAGCACATTGGAGCGTAATTCGCAGCAGACAAGAAGTGCATCACTGCAGCAGGCATTGATTTAATCACTATCACAACGTGTCTAATATTTCATAATTGTGGAAAGTCATTAGATTAGTGTTAATACATTTAACGTCATGCGTATCCTAGAGAAAGTGCGCTTTCATCAATTAAAGATAATCCTCTAATGAATACTTCATAACAATTATAAATAATTATTTATTGATTATCCTTGAGATATAGGTGCGTTGTATGGATGAGATTTTTCTTGGTTCAGGTAAGTGCAGTTTAATTCATCATTTCACCGCTGTGGGGCTGGTTTTAATTGATGGCAATCTGTAAATACCTGTATATAATAAAAGCATTTTAATGCAAGTGGAAACTATTGCTCTACATAGTTATCGACTTCATTAAATTCTCCAGATATGGTTGAGCAGTGTGGTATTCGGTAGCTACCAGTTGGCATTTACTTGTCGCTGCGCAGATGTGTTAGCTACTGTTTGTATCGTTTTATACACTTTTTATATTTTCATCCTTGGCTGATGCGTTTTGGATGGGCTATCGGCGGAAACGATATGGCACGCTTCCTGTCAGCATGATTCCGGCGAATAGGATGAGGTATGAGGGAATATCGACGCGATGCATTTGGTTGGCACGTACGCAATAAATGCGATGGGTGCATGGTGTTCCGGCTGTCAGCATGTTTATGCGTTTTGAATTAATGTTAGGGCAGTCAACCTTAGTATGGTTAATGATTGTGCATTGTATACGTGAAAATGTCTGCCAGACAAAAATATCAACAGCTGCGGATTTAAAAGTTTTACTCAATTATTTCATTTCAGAGTATCATCTTCAAATTTAGAATCAGGTGCATTTTAGCGTGTTATTAGTAAATACCTTAATAAAGAATGTTAATTGCCATGATTATTATTGAATGATGCGGAATTCAGTTTTATCCCAATGCTGCTGGTCGTCCAGCATCATCTGCATCGTTATGGATCATAAACTTAGTTACTTCTGAATGAGCTCGAATTTTATATGCTTTTTCGCACATCTTGCGGTTTGTAATATCACAAAGTTATCGAATACATTTTGACGTTATCTGGTTATTATGGTTTTAACTGCAAAATGACTGCAATTAACTACCAGGTGATTAAAAACACTTTCCTAACAATCATCCGTCTGAATGTAAATTAAATTCTTCACTTTTGTGAATGCTACCCGTCTTCTTGTGGCCATAAACAAGTTTGTTGTTTTTCTTCATGATACTTCCAAGTTATTTGCAAATTCCTTCGACTATACTCTCACATTCAGTTCATCAAAAATGGAAATTGCATTAAAACTTTTCTAGTTCTCTCCACGCGCACCATTCTGATGTTGCAATGTGGTGTTGTGTTGTTTATATTTACATTAACTACCCGAAGTAAGCGCATGACTTGATGCAAAAAATAAGTTAAAAGTTGCGAACTTTTGCCGCATGAATGAATTTATGCGCCGGAAGCCAATTTCTTCTTCAAACAATCTGGCCTTCTGCACTTGTATGCGTTGCGAAGCTGGAGAGGAATTGCAGTATCAGGACGTTGGAGGTACCAAGTTGTACACGAGTTTTGTTTACTATTATCATAAATATTGCAGAGAAGAAAGTACGTTTGCTAGTGATTAATTATTTATGTGTTAGTTGGAGACTGGTTGTTAAGTCGTTTTAAGGCTTTTTTATTCTTGGTTTACCGAAGAAAGCAAGTAATTTATTAATAAGTAAATGCTTTTCATCACTTCCTTTTCACAATAAAACCGAGGATATTTATCGTCCTTAGTTTAACTTAAAATAAGTAACATACTGGTAGTATTGTTAATGAAACCTAATGGAACACATTGAAATGTTGTCATTAAGGTAACCGTTTTGTTATTTAATGGACAAAACGTCGTTAATTTTCTGCGGGTTTCTAAAGGACAGTGTTTAATATTTGTAATTATCTTGCGCAAATTTCAACCTCAGGTTTAAATTATTGTGATTACAAAGTGAGCTTTAACGTCTTTTGTTTCACAATGTATTGTTCTTACACTTACTGAACGTCATTAATGTACCACAATAAATGTTGCAGATTATTTGAAAATGCAGTGGAATAATAATAGCGCATTTCACTTTTCAATGCAATATCACCGCATTTGTTTAAAATAATTGAATAGAACGATAGATACAATCGTCTACAATTACATGCTTCTATTGAGTCATTAATTACGTCAATAATGTAAAAGTATTTGCAGATTACCATTTGATAATTGAATTGTCTATTCAATAATCCATAAATTTTGTAGAATCATAATTATGTTATGTTCATATTTATAGGGTTTTTATTGTTTCATCAAAAGGATTTGGTAGGTTTATCTGACATAATCGTGCTGACATTATAATTAAATTGGCTCGATTTGGATGATGGACAGAGAGTGTATACAATCTCTTTTATGTCGATTAATTCTGATTTTTTTTTTCTAGGATCTCTTTGATTTCGAAGAGATGTTTCTAAATGGGTTTCTTTGAATGAATGAATTTAGGTGATGTATGCACAAAAGTCATCATGTTTTTAATTGAATTAATGTGCAACACACCGCAAGTGATTAATTAACGCGCTGATCGCATGTTTGCCAAGTTCGTAATTTACACCGTTTCGCATATCTGCTCGTGCTTTACACAAATATGACGCAGATCAATGCAAAAAGCCGCAAGAAAGCAGCAATTTTTCAAGCTGGCTGCACTTGCGCGCTCATTCATTCCGCATGTGATTAATGTGCATCTCGCACGAACATATTGCATTTGTATGGCGCGATAACAATGTGGAGGTAAAAGTTTAATTTCATTTACAAATTGCTTTCGTACGATGCACATGAAGTAACAATACAATTTTCATCCGGACACATGCATTGTTGATTGCGCATTAGGCTAATAATTATAAATAGCTCGCAAAGTGATTAAATTCAGGCTCAGGTTACAATAAATTGCCAACATTTCAGTCGGCGATTTGGATAAACTTTAAAGGCGCCTGTGAATTTTCATCATTTGCAAGCCAGTTGGTGCGCCATTGTCGTGACTCGTTTCGTGCTAACATTGATCAATTATAATTGGTGGTTTACCGTAGATCATGATCACGCTGCATGTTAGGGTCTAAAGAGCATTTCGTTTTGCGCGTGGAACACATTCATGCACTTTTTGCCGTGCCAGATTTGCTAAATAAAGGCAATGAGTCGCAACCAGGCAATATTTTATCAGCGCACAAAGTGCACCAATCTGGCAGAAGAAAACCGTAGATAAACATGATTTTTAATGCGTTTGGCTTAAAATGGAAGTCGAAGAATTAAACATTCTAGCACAAGCTGTTTAGTCAGTCAAGTTACACAATTTTAAATCCTCGAGAAAGGTGTATAACATTAACTACTCACAGCCAAAGGAGTAAACACTTAGCACCATCATCTCAGCTTCTTCGTACTGATTTTTTTTTCCAAGTGATGCTACCAAAGTCATGTTATAGCTTCTTGATAACTTCGTGTTTTTCCTTGGGCACAAGTCAAACGTACTGTTGGGTCCTTGCTGAAGGTTTGTCACGATTTGTAATATCGTCATATGGTAATCTCACCAAATGATGTCTGGAGTGTGGTGCTCTTCCGCGTCCATGCACAAATGACACGAACGCGAGTTATGTATTTATCTGGTTAGTTGCGGGTCCAGTCGGCATACGGTTTACGATGTGTTCTGTGTTTGCTTATTCACCAATGCCGTGACATTGACAATTGTGTAAATTTCTTGGAAAATGCACGCTCTTCGTGTGGGTCGTGTGCGCTCTGTGGTCACGAACATGCTTGCTTAATATTTGACTACAATATTGAGCCTTGACAGCACCGGTATGCCCTAATACTAATGATGATGATGGTTCTTCGGAAGTTCTGATAACTAGAAGGAGCATAACGTTTCTACTGGCTTGGCACTCGTTAAGTGTAATATTAGTATGAGTTTAAATTGAAATTGTTTGATATGTCATGATGAAATTATTAGATCTAACCCAGGTTCAAATGAACAACTGCAACGTGCCCACGTCTGGTTTTATTTCATCTCCGATTCCGGTTTCCGCATTTGGCATTGTTGGCGATGTCTGCAGAGATCTTCGCTTTTTCTCTGCTCTATATTCCCATTTTGCGAATGCGCCGCCGTCGATACCATATTGGTATTCAATTGTAGTTAATGCAATAGAAACGGAATTTATTATTGGCCGTGCTGGAAGAATGGCCTGCATACGCAAATGCAATGCAAGAGCACAAAACGAGATCGATTTTTGCGTGCATGTTGTGGTCGCGCGTTTGTTAGATTCGTTGGTTTCGTTTAATGTGAATTTATGTGCCATTTACCCGAGTACAAGGCACGTATCGGTGGTACATGCTCGCCAAATCCACAACAAAAACACTAGCACCGAGAGCTAGCAATTTCCGTTTGTGACAGTCGTAATAATTGAACAATAGATAATAATTATATTCATTGTAAAATGCTTATTCAGAGATAATCCATCGAAATATATGTGCTAATCAAGTTTTGTTCTGCCATTTTAAAGTGTGTCAAAATATAGCGTAAAACTTATTACATAGAATACAAGAGATGATAAAATAAATGTTGGTAAAGCAATTTAGTTCACTAATTTGTTACATTTTTAATTCTATTTGTATTAAGGTAATAACTAATAAAACTGTTTTTAGACATTTTAATGCTGGATTGTGTAATGTTACATTATTTTGGATTCGGTATTAATTTTATCAAACTTTAGAAAATAACTTTGTGCTTTGATATAGCACCAAGTTAATCCTTTCCCTAAATAATTAGACTATCACTGTAACTTCAGAGTCAAGTGTTCTTTAATTATTTAAAATTTTCCAATTAGGTTAGGACGCGAGCATGGCATGTGTGATGCACCAACAGCGTTTCCGGGTGTACTCGGTGCAATTAAGATAATTAAAATTTCACTTTAATTTCACATCAGCAGCGGGACATGTTTTCTTAATTGGCTCTAGAATCAACCACATCACGAAATTATTACTAAATTTACAATCCTATCATCATAAGCATTTCTATCTAAACTTTGCATTATTTTTTATTCCTTTGATTTCTTATCTCTTGATATCAGTATCATACGCTATTTTTTCCTATTTGAGCATTGATTATTATATATCAGTATATGTATCACTTTATCTCGAGGATTCTTTGTTAAACACAACACCGATTTCTATCCCGACGCTGTCACATTTATCTGATTGCATCGCTACGGTCATTTTTCTTTTAGTTTTCTTTTCTTACTGAGATTCGCTACCAATTGCCGCTGACACGCAACCGCTTCATCCAGCGCCAGGCGCATTCAAAGTGTGCATTGTCTGCGCTGAGTGGTGCCAAGTGGAAATTCAGTTGTGTTTCCATCAAAGGTGTGCACTTTACGGCAACGATGCCTGCTGAACTGCAATGCGCGCACGGATGCAGAGCAGATGCAAGAAGCCGAGGATGGATGAGCTAGTCGCACTCTTGCAAACCATGTCGGTCCTATGCAAATACGCGTGTTAGGTAACAACATGATTGTTCGAACATGTGTTGAATATTGAACTTATCGCGATGTGCGACGAATGACGACCCCTACGTGCATTTTCGTACCAACGACACCATTGAATGTTATACAGGAGTGTCAAACAGTTTTCACCATCGGAAGCTGAGCAATCGAGTAAATTCTTCCACAAAAAAAAAAAAACTAGTTATACGAAGAAGCACTAAGTTAAGTTGTTTGAATCTAATATTTCCATTTAGATGTGTACATTTACAAATTAATTAATTATTCTCGTCGAGTTAAACTAGAAATTCAATTTAGAATTCAATATCAAGATGTGTTAAGAGATCGTATTAATTTTAATCAGGCGTGAATTTAGTCGATATTACTGCAAACCAGTTGGGTGCATCTTATTGCTAATGTAGTTATACCTCAAACTTGAATGAAAACAAGCCTTATAAAAATAAAAAATAAAAAGAAAGAAAAGGAGTGGTTTAAGTGGATACAATTATAATATAAAGATTAATGAAGCACGAGAAGTTTAAATGGTAATTTTAATCAACATATGCGATATTAAAAATAAATCTTTCGAGTGATTTACAATTATTTACTTCGAAAAAAAGTTGATTATCTTCGAATTGTCTAAGAATGTTATTTTCTAGTGAGCAAGTAATCATATGCATCAAATATTTCTAATTTCATTCAATTAACCTTCCAGGTAATCACAATTTACACATATTACACATAAGGTACTTACTCACGCTGATAATGTACTTAGGTTAAGCTAGCGTGTAATTAAACTATTTATTTTTAATTAGTAGTGTCAACCCTAAACTGAAGCCGGAGATCAATCTGACACCAAAACACTGTAAATTAATTGCAGGGTTATTCAATTTCAGTTATATTTTCTTTCTCGGGAAATTGTTTTTTAAGCTGGACTGTAATCGAGTATGTAGAAAGAAGTATTCGCTTACGATATGCAATGCATTCTATCAATGTAGTTAAATTATTATTCGATCTGGAATTGGATATGAAAGGAGTGATTGTAAGGTGATGTAAGTGTTATTCCAGTAATTTGAGACGCTTGTTGTTTACAGCTTTGTTTGTGCGATTATCAAAAAGTGACCTAAATGCATCGCATTGTGATCATTTTATTGCTTGTTTGGAACACTTTGCCGATTCATAAGCTACATACGGAGGATTAAAGTAGAATGTCGCTATTTCCTTCTTTGTTCATGTCCATTCAGCACGAGTATGTAGGCTGTGCCGAACGCAATTCTAAGCTGATTGATTGATTGGCGAAGTTGATCGTTATTTCTGCAGAGTGCAGATTGTGTAGTTGATGGATGCACTGCATATGCAGCTTTTCGAGATCCACTTGGGAATTGCGCAAAATAGATGCGAAAATGAAGGAATACAAGTTTTTGAACTGATTTTAAGAGAGTTTGCGTGAAAATGATGTGCAAATTCAGTGTTATGTTAATTTTACAACTTAACTTTGTTATTCTTGGTCGTTACCGACGAATTCCGAGTACGTCAATTAGGTCATTGCTTGTCGCTTTATGGATTTCCTGTTCTCAGGATGGAAATTACAGATCTATCAAACGTTACTTCTCTTTAATTTCAACGCGGTCTATCTATCACTCATTTGGTGACAAGGCATTTCAACAGTTTATCATCATTTCTATTGCGACATCTATAATTGCTTAAAATTAAAATGTCCACATTTGTTTCACATTCATTCTATGATGAGTCAGTCGAGTGTAGAATCATCTGCAGACATTTTCGCTTTGCGTAAGTCGACTATGTGTGCGAGAACGTGGCAGCTGTAAAATTCGATAAAAACTCTTCGTTTGAGCCGCTTTCCAGAGCACGGTCTGCTTGATGCACCAAATTTACGCCGTCGACGATCGTTTGATGTGTATATGATGCACGAGGAGCTCGTTTAAGGCCCGCAAATGGATTAATTACGAGCATGTGCATGTGTTTTCGAAATGCAATGAGGCGAGAGTTGGGTCATGCAACTGTTACAAGAAGATGGTCGTAATTTGTACGTGGGCAATGTATTGAGATGCTACAACATTGTATAGCTTGTCAATTGAGTTAAAAATTGTATGTTAATTTTCTCTCTTAATTGGGTTGAGATAACATTATTAAAAACTTAATTTCAATAAATTCCAGCAACTAATAAAAATTCTAAATTTCTGCTGCGGCTAATTATGCTGCATGTGCGTTGGATTGTCCAAACACAACCAGAATTAGAATATTTTTATCATTGTTAGAGATACTTCATTCAGCCTACGTGTCTTCTCTACTATGTAATGTATTCATTTCAACGAGGTCCAATCAGGAATGATCAATAACAATAAATAGCCACGCAAGTCGAGCAGCATTAGAAATAATGAAATTGAAATGTAAAACGCTTCTTGGAGAGATAAAGTTGATTTGCATTATTTATTTATTGCACCGCTAGGCTCGTCAACTAAACGCGCAATGTCTATTATCAAAACTCCACGCAACAATCAATTCGAAAGGCAGTGCGTACACATTGCTCAGTGTCAATGCAATCACAATTCCCGAAGTTTACGACTTCAGGGGAGAATTTCTTCATGGTGCTATTTACTTTAAATAACGGTCTTTGGGATGTTGGTTTTGTTAGCAGTGATTTTATGTCTATTTCCATTTCTTTAGGTGGAGAAGAATTCGAAGTTTCTTCTTCTGCACTTAATTGAATTCACCTGCCTATGGACGTTTCAAAGACGGTTTCGGGTCGCATTTGATCGATGTCATATTGATTTAAAAATAGGCAATCATGCAACAAGTGAAGATTAATAAATCACGGAATGAAAAATGGATGATGAATACATGTACTGATGTGAATATGTAAATGTCATTTGATGCGTGGCTATTTACGGGATTGTAAATTTAGGATAAATCCATTAGAAATGCTCATCTGTCGTGCTAATGGAAGCGAAGGAACAGCGAAGGAATTGATATGATGACTTTGATGATGGTAATGCTTGATGTGTCAATGATTTATTGCTGTGCTTTGTGTAAAAGTAATATGTGAATTCAAATTTATAAGAATTTGATTTATTTGCAGATTCCATAATCAATGATACATTGATTGATATGTTTTTATTAATAGATTCATAATGTACTAATATCTTAATTTATCTATTTTGTTCTGTCAACTTGAGAGTTTAACCGTTTTGGGAGAGTTAGATTAGAAAACTGTATTTAATTGCTTTAGGAAAACTTATATCATAACTCTTCTTATTTGATAGTGTCTGCCGCTCATTATCAATTACTAGTGCATGCACTCGTAAATTGTATGTTGATTATTTTATTACATCACATCGGTAATAACTAGACAAGAGACATAAAACATATGGCGAGATAATGTTGTAACTTATTATGCATTTTATTCTTTGTGGTGAAATACATAATGAAATTTAATACTTAACTAATATATTAAATATTAATCAAATATTGATTGAATCATAAATGTTTTGAAGTAAATAGGTTTGTCATAAAACTAGTCGGTTTCTTTCATATATAATAATTAAGTCAATGATTTGCGTAAATAATAAAATTGTTGTTAAACAGAATAAATGTAGAAAGTAACGTATGAAGGAGTTGTGTCTATTAAGAAATATTGGATTCATGAATGTTATACTAATTTGGTAGGTTTTTTTCGAAAAGCAAGAGTTGGAATGGATATTATTGGTTTGGTGGCTGAGTGTGGTCTTATTTACTTTTCAGGATCTGCCGCCATTACAGTTCGGCATTTTCGTGTTCTAATCTTCCGTCACCGTGGTATCGCTAACGAAAAGTCGCGAATCAACGCGCGCACCTGTACCTCAGTGAAAACAACAGTCTATTGGTTCAGACTTTAAATCTTTATTATGCGTATTAATTAATCATTTCCACCACTAAATCCTTCCTATTACTCAATAATTAATGAAGTATAATTAATGTTTAATGAAAATTACAGTCAATCAAGACTAGAGCAGATTTTTTTAAGGCATGTTGTAAAGCACAGTCTAATGTTCGTTCATTCTACAGGGTACGGAGATTTCCGCGCACGTTAATCTTCATTTTAATCTTATTCGCTATAATGAATGCGCAGCGATAAAGCAGCAGAAGACTCTGGCGCATGGCACGTGACTGAACCGCAATGGAAGTCATAACTACGCGCCGAAGAGGAAAACTTAGACGGCGCGACGAAATGTTATGAAATTGCGCGCCAATGTATGAACCTGGGGTGTAGTTGAATGGCATTGGTGGACGTATACTATGTAATTAGTCTGTCTTTCATCAGGATAGAAAGATGGAATCAGGAATTTTGTGGGTTAAAATCATTACATCTGTTTATCTACTGAGGTATAACTTATGAAAGGTGACAGAACGAATCGAATTCAAGCTTCAATTCTCTATTGTTTCCATGTTGAGATTGTTATTACAGTGGAAAGCATGTCATCGATGCTCCTCCAATAGATATTCATTAATTCAGGATGTTTGTTCCTCGCACAACGCGTCCAATCGATAGGCAACCAGATACATTCTATTACGATACATCGGTAGCGCCGGCGGTGCTTGAACTCAATTTTGTTTGATACGAAATTTCCACTTAATAATGAAGACGTTTCCGCCTATCGCACACTCTGTGCCGTTTCGCTGATATCTTCTTATTGTCGTTTATTTTGCGCTCGAATATTGAATGGAATAAAGTCTTTTCTTTTGTCCTCGAATGCGCCGCCGTGACGCTCCCGGCGAAAGATAAAAACGCTAGAATAAATCTTCCGCCGACTGCAGGCCTCGCATCAGCATCACACCATCGAGAGTGGCTTAACTGCCCAAGTGCAACCTGCGACGATGCTCGCATCGAATGTTTGTCATTGCAAAGCGAGAAAATCAATATTTTAATAATATTCTACCCCTCGGTCGTCAGCATCTCGTCGGCGGCGGCTCGTCGACATGCTTTCGTGCCGTTGGGGGCTTTATTAAACGTCTTTTTGACTTATGATATTGATCCTGCGTGCTGTTACACGTATTGTCTACGTTAATCTTTGCTGTATTCACGCGTCCTGCCAACTGTCGGACTCGTCTTCCGGCGAGAAATAAGAGCAACAAGGAGAGGCCGTGTAGAGTCGTGTTTCTAGTAATAATACAACACAAGACGAGATCTATAGGTGGTCCTGCAATCTGGACGGCTGATATCGTCATTGGATGCGGATTCAATGCGAAGGTTGCACAATTTGGTGGAGCCGCCGGGTTGCTATGAGCGTAGTTGGCTAAACTATGAAGGCAAACGCAGGAAATGTAGAAATCACAGTGGACAAAACTGTCGAAACAGCAGGAATATTGAATGCATGAATGGGACTGGGTGCGCAGTAAATGAAATCCAATTTTGTCAAGATTTTCGAGAAAGGAAAGTAATATTTTATTGGACGTGCTTAACTTTTTCCTCCTCGACAAGAAGTAATTTTATTTCTTTCTTGTTTCTGATAATATTGCCCTTACCCAACGCCTCTTTATGTTATAGTTTGGACCTATCATATTTTACATTTGTTTTTTAGACTATTAGGTTGAGGCTTTTATTGTACTTTTTGTCATGTAGAAATTCAAGGGTATAAGTGAGTTTATATATACAAAAAGGATATTTTCTGCGCAATTTAACTTTCATGTTAACGTGCATTCATTTTTGTGATAATGCTCGTTGCAACCATGCCGTCTTTCCTCTTGGTTTGTTTCCTGCAAGTTCATGACAAACACGAATTAATATTAAAGTGCAAGTGTTTTTAATGCACATCGTGTGCTTGCTTGCATCTTTGCGATGGCGCATTTTTGACACATTCATTGAATCGTAAGAGTAATTCGATTTATTGCTTGAATTGTTGTAATTTATGCAATGCTAGTCTCGTCGTGTGGGCCTCTATAAGTAACGCAACGAAGCGTAAATTTTCTCATCGATTATACCGTCGCCTTGGAGAACAAAATCACGTAAAACTACAGCTTAGTATTCTGTGGGAAGTTGTCAGTCACTGTAAGAATGGGAACAAAGTTAAAAATGGCCAATCACAGATTTTAATTAAAATGTTCAAATATTGGGTTTTCCAATCGAAATCAATCAATTTAAGGCGCGAGTGTGTATAAGAACGTTGACTTCGATTCGGAGACGTGTTCTAATTTATTAGTGCCGGAAAACAAAACCTCGGAACACAAGAATGCCGTAGAGTGGCGTGGCGTGAATTAAGAACACGGGTTTGAACAAGAATGTGTGTCTGATGTCTCTTCGTCCGTGAAGTGACCTCCTGTTAAACTAACACTGGGCATGTAGGTTTCTAAACTGGTCCTAGATATACGATGTCAACTGTCTAGAGTGTTGTTGAATCTTGACAAATATTAATTCACTTGGACACCTAACAAATAGGACAAATTGTTCTGGTTTGTTTCAGGTGCGTTCTGAATAATTCAGGTGTTAATGAGTATTAAAGCTTTTGTTCTATTTTGATATGGTGGATTTTGGGAATTAGGTAACTCTATCGAGACAAATCTTTTTCACTATGCATTATACTTTCAATTAATGATAATTGATGTTATATCCACATTTGTTGTTTTATACTTTTGGCGAACTAAATCCGAAATTATTCAGATTTTTCTCCTCTTTATCTGTTCCTATAATAATTATTCGAGGGATTATTCAGTGTATCTTCTACATACTCTCGCTGGATTTGCATACACAGATTGAATATAATTAATTGTCTACATAATTAATTACATCATCTACTTTCCACATTGTAACAAGTGTCGATAAATGTAAGTGATTCGAACGCACCCTGGTAATAATTTACACACCTTTGGGCTTCAACTTGCCATCAATGGCGTTATTGCTTGGAATACTCGTATGTCCAGAAATCGCTTTGCATGTTGTGCGGTATCACTTTGCTGGCGTTGCTCTACAAGTTTACAATATTAACTTATCTTGCATCGGCACACCGCCTGACAGACATATGCGCGTCGTTTAGCACCCTAAACAAGATGCGCTGGTTTGTGTGCAGCTTTTGCTTGGCTGGGCAATGCTTTAGTGATATCGCGTGGGCAAGTCTTTTCAGGACACGCGTTGTGCTGCGGTGGTTGCACCCTCAAATTGATAAATCATGACGATGCGATATTTATATCATGCGGTTGTGCGAGACAGTTTACTCAATTTATGGTAATTAAGTTCGACCGGGCCCGATAGGAATGATACGTAAATGCTCTCCGTTTAATGGAAAGCTTCCACCAAGTGTTCTAAAAGTGTCTGAAGTTAAATCCTTTAAACGCTGAAATTTTTTCAAGATAATAAAAAGTTGGCTAACCAAGTTGGGAATATCTATGAGTCAATAGTTTTATTTTGGTTTTGGTTTGGTTACATAGCCGAGTAACACAGGTTTTTTTGTTGTGAAGTATTCTAGGAGGTGATCTAGATTTTTCCTTTGTTCCGACTATTCTGTTTTCCATGCTAGAGCCTTGGAAGTTGGAAGCCGCTAACAGTTTAAAACGATAAATTTACATGTTTAATCATTAAAAAGAGACCTTTAGTGCTGGAACCAATGAACTATTGGACGTGGGTCTTCCCGCATGGGGGAGACACGGTTCACGACTGCATTAGCATTCGCATTGTGCAACCCGGCGACGACACGGGACGGATTTTACTATTGCTCACTGTCTGCGTTGTCCATTCCGGGCACATCGTCGAGAGTACTTCCAGCACTTGCAGCGAGTAATCAACAATGAGCGCATACCTCATTATAGATATACGCTTAAGTGCAATGCCGGTATACGCTGTGTTTCGCACCCATGATAATCCAAATCGATTAGTATGAGGTGATTTACATAGTAAACCAAGTTCGGGAACTGTTAAAATGCTGGTTAACAAAGCATTGATGAGCATTTCAAGTGAATTAAATTTCCATAGAAAAAATCGCGTTTATTTGTGAACAATTTAATTTCTTTTTCGTTGTTTTATAATCGATTAGTTTATTTCCTGAACTTCTTCCGAAGGATTAAATTTCTTCTTGAAGTTTCCATAAAGTTGGATTTCTTGTGCACAATGTTTCGCTCAAAAAGTTTGCGATTGTTATCATCCATACATTTTACTGGAAAATCGCCATCTTCAATGTTTTCGCGAAAATCCCCCTGGCGCTGGAATTAAGCTATCAGACACAGTATACGAGTGGTGGCTGGGTGCAAGTTCTCTCGATATGCGGGCATCAGCATGGACATTATTTTTTCACTCCGCAAATGCAATGTCATTCGGGGAGGTCCCGCTGCTGATGCATTGCTGCGCAATTGCCATCAATAAGCGGCAGTAAATAAATCGAGAGCTGCTCCCGCTGCTTGGAGTGTCTATGTGGCTGCACCGGTGGCGGCGCAGAAAAACAGCGACGCGTTTTTAATTAAACTTTTAAAGTTTCTAAACGCCTCTGTCACACGCTTTGTGATCTAATCGATTTTTAAGTACACGCAGCAAGTCTAACAATGAGGACACGTTTTGTTTGCACGAAATACTAATAATGCGGATGGTGATATAATTTCGATGGCTTTAAATTAATTAAAATACAAAAGCTTCGCTCGTGGACGCTTTTATGGTTGCATACAATGCACGCGTATAAACTATCTTAGACTGAAATGACAAAAGGTCCTGCGTTGGATGATAGCGGGGTAGAACGATAAAAATAATAAGAGTATCCATTGTCCTGATGCTTTCCTCTTAGACTCGCTTTCTTCCAAAGTTGCAATACTTCAACTACGGCGCGACACACAATGAATCCTGGCCGCATCCTGCTTGAGCTTGGAAGTAAAACGTCGGATACACAATTCTTGCGACATTGTGAATTTCCCGGGGTGGGTGAGATGGATTTCCTTAGCCTTTATTTTACTCGAATGCGTTTGCATACAGTTCTATTCATTCGTGTAGGTTACTCAGACGTTGAAAGATGATAAAGATGTGAAAATACAAGTTGGTACTATAAATTATGTGTGGTGATTTGTTTTTGGTGCAATCGGGTGCATTATACCTGAGTTTACGCATGAATTATCACCCAAGTTGAGATAAAACTTCAGTAGCTCATTGGAACGCACGTTAAATGCTTTCATCGTAGGAGGAAAACAATACTGAAAAGTTGTAATAGATTAGAGTTTATAAAGTTACTTTTTAATATTCTCGTCTAGAACAATTGAAATGCAGTAAACAATCGTCATGTTGATGTTTATCGGCGCTGCAAAGCGAATTAAACATTATCGCCCGTTTTCCGCCGTTGTGAACACTCCAAGCGACATAAAATGTGTTCAATGGAACTCATTGGGTGGTAAATTGCTTGTACATGTCACGAATCTATTCTTACACCGCCGTTGTTATTATTAATCGCACGTATCGAAAGTCATTGTTTACACATGCATTTTTCTCAATTCCTTCTTGTTTTGTCGGCGCAACGCATATGCGACTGAATGTGGAATATTTGGTTTTCTTCGTCACGTTACTTCTTGCGCTTGTTGTAGCACCAACTGTTTGATTTAAATCATGGCAAATCATGGTCGTTGCGCTAAGGACTTCGTTTTGCCACGTTACTGATGCGTTCATAGTTCTGAAGCTATTACTGTAAATTCAGTCCAACCTCGCCATCAGCAAAAAAAAAAAACGCTCGTTACTTGACATACTCGCCTCATGCATAATCGTGCCCACGCATAAACTCTTACAGCTTGTTAACTGTGTTTGCCCACTTCCAGTTTCATTATCAAAGTCGCAGAAAAAACACCTCGAACAATCCAGACCGCGCGTCGATTGCGTCGCTTTGTGTTGGCACAGTGTTAGAATTTATACGATTGTTGTGAACTCGATTCGACTCGCAGTGAACCGTCATGCAGGGGAGGCCACACTAACGATGGATTGCTGGTTTCTTTCGTGTTATGCTCAATTTTATGTAGTCATAACGGTATTCGACGCTCACCTTTTATTTTATTTTATTTTATTTGGTTTGGCACAATGGCTTCAGCTCTCAATGTCCGCCTAATATGCAGCGCCGTTCCATGTTGAATGCAGAATGATATGTTTGTCGGTGCATTCGTAATTTCCATCTTTGTCGATGCCACACACAAGTTTTCCTGCAAACATATGCGCCGCGCTATAATAAAAAAGATTAATGCACTTCGGAATTATTCAATTTTCACAACATTTCAATGACATCATGAAAATTATTTCGAGCAACTTACAATTAACAATAGAATAACGTGAGGAGTCGTATAAGAAAATATAATTGACAACTTTAGAAACTAATATACTATTTTTTAGCGCAAAAATGTAAGAATTTTGGGTCTTAATTGCATAAAGCATTCAATATAAATCGCAAATTTTAGTTTCGGATATTCTTCGAAGATTTACGACATTCCTGCGGAATTTAATTATGAAATTTCATCACTTAAAAACATCGATAATTAGTACATTCCCCAAGTAATCTCAATTAGTCTAAATATCATCCTATCAACCAAACATATAAACTTATTTTAAAATGATACTTTTCTTGGCATATTAACAATACCTACTTATGAAACAATTAAATATCTAGACTCTCTTTGTGGTGATA
Source organism: Diploeciton nevermanni (assembly GCA_027575565.1). Lineage (NCBI taxonomy): Eukaryota > Metazoa > Arthropoda > Insecta > Coleoptera > Staphylinidae > Diploeciton > Diploeciton nevermanni. The sequence continues at coordinate 255,829 of JAODIE010000004.1, read as the reverse complement.
TGAAAAATTATAACTCATGTCACCGTGACGTAAATCATATTGCTGTCGTATATGCAATGAACATAATCCGACATGGTGTGTCAGTGCGTTCGATACTGATAAAAATCCAATTTATGCGTTGGCAAAACGCATAAAAAGTTGCAAAAGTTAACGCGCGATTTAAACATGCCGACCACACACCGACACAATGCTTTTGCATTGCATTACATTTCGTCGTTATTGGATAGTTTATTTCATCTTCGCTATGGGATGGTTTAAAAGAAAACTCGTAACGTACATTGCAATCCACTGAAATGCAGTGCAATACAAGGGCATGGCAATAAGCTGAGTATTTTTCTGTGTCGTTTTCTCTTAATGCTCGGATGCATGTGAGGCGGCCATAAATGCATATCATGCCAAGAATATTACATAAAAATGATAAATGTAAATATATTTGTTCTGTATTGATGTATAATATTATACTAAGGGTGATGGAGATTAATTTAAAAGGGTAAATCACGATATAATTTGTTTTAATGTTATTTAAAACTGGTTACGAATCCATGCATTCTAGTTTGATATTCATCCACAAGGTGACGCTGTATGTTCATTAGAAGCTTAAAAAGCCGAAGAATTTGTCAAATGGTGATTATAAATTATATGTTTTATATGGACAAAACTGAAATATTTATTTGTAAGTCGCTTTCGCCTTGTTGCCTTCTGTATGTTATATTTTAATCACAAACAAATCTGAGAAAATGATGTAAATGAACCTCCTCAGCTTCATCTTCCTACGTGCTTCTTCACATTTTCAATCTTCATATATTATTAAGTTTAACATTATATTACATTACGTGACCGAGTCTCGGTTTGACAGTTTGTTAAACCTTTTATTAGCTTTGGTTTACAACTTGTCTTGCAATTTGCTCACTGGCACGTTGCGCACGTTCTGACTTGGACCACAGCTTCAATGAGATTACTGGCTGATTGTATTGCATATTATGTGGTGTGGCACTATATACATTCAACTCACTGGTCTCACTGCAACCGACTGGAAACGAGAGTCTAAAGATGTAATTATTTATTTGGCATTTTTCGGTCCAAACTTTGGCCACACATGCAGCTTGAATGCATTTGCCACCAAACTAGACAGGACAAATGGTGTTTGACCACGACTTATGGCATCGGGTTGACATCACAATGGCCCACCATTGTACCTGTGATACTTGTGGGGGCTTGAGAGCTTTTGAGAGATTTGTTAAACAACTTGGTGGAAGTTTGGAGGTGATTTTTATATGATTGGCAGGGATCTTTGGAGTGCAAGTTAAACTAATAAGACCATTCTCAGATTGGTGGGATTACGGATGGAGATAGTGTTAGATATGGTTCTAACTGGACATTAAAAAGCTATTCTTTTATCTTTAACGGTCTCGGGTTAGGTTTAAAATGGAATTGGGAATTGTGGAGCAATCTTTTCTAAGATCCCTGGCTAACAAATGTGTTTTGTCAACGATAAAATATGAAAAGTTATTAGCTTCACACCATGAAGTCCTATCCAATATCCATTAACATGAAAAGCTAGAACTATGGCGAGAAGAACAACGGGAGACGACAAGATGCATTGAAGCAAAGTTTTATCTGGTTTCCATGTGAATAAGCGAAATCTTTGTGGGATTTTTGTGATTGAAGTATTTCGTGGATATTTTTGCTTGATATTTTGTGTCTTAACAAAACGATTGCATGTTTTCCGGACTTGTTTACTGTCAATTGAAGGAAATTTGACATTTAAGTCACCATTCAAGAGAATTTATTAGCACTTTGTGGTTATGCAACCTAAACATGTAGAAATACCTAGATGTCATTCGCATTTTACACCGTGCTCACGTTGCCCTCCCGTAGATTTCAAATGCACTAAAAGTGCCAACTTCACCTGACTTGGCAAACTCAAAACAAGTAAAAAAAAGTACCTACGGTCTACCTGTTCACTATCTTCCTGGGCATTCCAATCCGACACACACTCACACAATTCATCGGATTTACATATAAATGACAAGGTAAAAATGTGAAAAGAGAAAATAACTACAAAACAACGATGCACACAACTTGCCTGTTCTTAGAAATCAAGGGTCTCGACGAATGGGTGGAAAAAAAACAAGACCATCGGGGCCCTTTCGGCGTGCATGCTGGGCGCGAACAATGCCCAAATAAAACGCTCCACGACCTTGCAGTGTCAAGGGCAAAAAACTCGAGGCGTCAGGTCGTCCCTCCACTTGCTTGCTCGCGGACAGGAATTCAGTTTCTAGTCTGAAGTGATAGCTATGATACTAAAAGACTAAATAAATATATTTTCACGTTATAACAACATAGAGCAATAAAAGGACAAGAATAATGGGTTCGAATCAGGAGGGCTACCCATCTCGACATAAAACGAAACATCCGTAGCGCTAACGCACATAAAATATATACATTTATTTATTTGCACGAAAAGCAATTTTGGCGAATTTCGTTGAATCGTAAATAAAAGCGGGTTGAACTGATGATGGGTGGAAGCACTCAAGCAGATTGATTGAAAGCGACCTAAATTAGTGCAAGAGGGAGAAAGTCTTTGATGTGTAATAGCTTGGTGGATTACTCGTAAAATGCGAAAATGACGAGCGAAAAGGTGGACAAAGACGAAGAAAATCAACAGACTTACACAATACAAGCTTGTTAACCATTGAAATACCCATACGAATCAAAACGAAACTCTATATTGCCAAGAGCTGAACAATTTTACATAAATTTACATAAATTATCAAATTCGGAATTAATGAGGTATCCAAATTAAATAGTCTTCTATTTTTAAATCAATGAAACGAAGTGTTTCGCCAAACAATCACGGCTAGTTACCATCCAATAAATATCGTATCCTACGAGCAGCATTGGCTATTAATCTTGAAGATTGCAATCGCAAGTTATTTACTCATGGCATGGGCCTGTCCACCCCGTGTCGTTGCTTTTGTATGTAATTTAGCAGTTTAACAGGTTTGGCCTACATGCCTACATTCTCAGGTTGTTAAAAATGTCCCCAACACTCGAATCACTCAAATCAAGTTCTGAAACTATAAATTATTAAAACGTTTTTCTTATGTTTTATTGTCAGTGGTGGATTTCTTATGTAAATATTTTTATTGTTAAAATTTCAAAGATTTCAGATCGTGCTTTGCGCTACCTGCCAATTGCTATGTTCATGACAAAATTAGCCCACAGTTTACCAGTTTTCGTCCGCAATAAATCAGTTGGATCGAAACCGAGAATGTTAAGTGTAGGTATTATAATCTACGCGTATGCGAGATGCGACAATAGAACGCTGTACGTGTAGATATGGATGAGTGTGATGATAAGAATCGCTTGGTGCTGAACTGAGGGCATGATGAAGATGATGAAGCTGAAACGTTTGGGCAGACAGATTCAACATTTAAACGAGTTTTGAATTGAGATAAAACAGTTGATAAAGGTGCATAATGTAGGTGCATAATGATGATAAAAACCATTTTTCATTGTTTTAAGTTAATTTGGACACCGTTTACATTTCCTTACATTCCATAATTTAATTTTACGTTTTACCAGCTAGAAAAATCATGTCAATTAAAATTTCAGTGCCCTGAGCCGAATTATAATTTAATGGGATACTCTTTGATGATATTTAGTGTTCTTTCATTATCTGCAAATATTTGACACACATAATTCAATTCGATCGCGATTTGCGTTTTAATTGAAATTTACAGTTGAGAATTTGCAATAAAAACGCACAAGGAAGCGCACGACGCAACCCGTTTGGAATCACTATTTAGAAGACATCAGAGATCACGAAGAAGCATTAATAGATTAATAATTTCGATAAACCACGCCGCACGCTCCATGAAACGTGTAGATCTTATCACAGCGGCTGGATAATACGTGTAATACATTTCGGTTTATTAAATTCTGCTAACCTGCACAATCCCATTATTTTCGAATTGCAATAAAAGATGAGATCATCTCGGAGGAATTCACGCAAATACATAAATCGCGGGATTTGTAATTCAAGATTAACTTTTTCGGTGTGAATCGCTTTAAGTCTACTTAATGCTGAACAAACTCTTCTACAAGCAAGTGCCCTGGGAAGTACGATATGGAATCCAAATTTATTTTAAGCTTGAGTGTAAAGATTGGTACATGATTAACTGTCGAATAGTGATTTATTTATTCGTCCCACATCACTTGTCAAGATTAGTAAACCTGGCTTTCAATATTTGCTCCAGTTTCCAATTTGGGCTAGGAATGGTGACCAACCAGATTGTGGCTCGGCTCTATCGAGAGAGCAAAATTGTTTTAGTTTATCTACGCTTGCCGGAAGGATGTGATTACTTTTTCGGCCATGATATATTACAGCGAATTTATGAATCAGCATTATGTATGTAATTCATTCTGCACGTTTCACACATGGGTGGGTTTAAAATGAGCTTCTTTAAAGACTTTCTTCCTCATCTTTGTATCTCATTATCTTCCTACCATGTAAAGCTTTTTTCGTATAATTACATCGCCTTGGGCAAAACTTGAAGTTTTGTAGTGATCTCAATTTTGTTTTCGAAAACCAAGTCCTCACGCAGGCGCTGTGAAATAAATTTCTTGCTAATATATAAGAATATCATGTAGAGAAAATTATTGGTGATGTCCAATGACTCAACCGTGGTGAGATAAGTCTTTATTCCTTCACGAGCATGAATTTCTATTAATCCATACTACACTTCTTTCGGTGTCACGTTTTTATATTATTCACCGACGATGTAGCGATGAATTGCGCTGGAAATTTCTATGCCCAGCTGAAAGCGTTTGATTTTGGGCGTTTAGAAATTGGAACTTTACTTTTGATAGAAATTCCATTGGATTTTTTTTTGCTTGTTCGGGGCAATTCTTCACCGGCGCGTTTTTTATTCCGTGCGTCTTGTATTATCCGCATGGCTTACATCCTTGCAGGACGTCGGATATTAGGTTGCATTCCAGCCAGCTTTTTCCTGTTGACGTTTTGCTCGACGCCCTCCGCCGAAGATGGGAATATCTTCAGCCGGTGTTTTCATGCATGTCTGTAACGATTCGGCGGTGGAGGCGTCTCTCCTGGGAAATTATTCCATGAATATAGCGTAATTGTAACTCAGTTTTATTATTACGTAATACGTTCCCTTGTGCTAAATAAGCATTTATTGATTTTAATGCGAGAATACCTGGAGTGCTTCTTTGGACTAATTACATTCAAACAGAAAATTGCTTACGAAAACATAATTTCCAGTTTATTAAGAGGTCATTATTTTTTCGTTTGTTTATTGCTATCATTATTATTGTGACTTAATGTTGTCTCTTTTTGTTGCAGGTAAGCTTCTGTTATTCTAAGTAAGGTTTTAAGCTCACGGTAAGATCATTGCGCTTTTTAAAACTTCATTACTTCACACATTTCTTATTGCGAATACCGTAGGATTACGGATACATAATAAATAAACTTATAATTGATGCTTCCATTAAAATTGCTCAATAAAAGAAAAAAAGAATGTTACTATTTCGTAGTTCCTACGTTCGAAATGTAACAAGTCATGGTCATTTAAGTTTTGGGAATAATTCAAATGAGTTAGAAAATTTACGTATTAATGATTTAAAATTAGTTCTTATTACCATGAAAAATACACAATTTCTAATTTGATAGTGTGTAGGCAACCATATTAACATTTCGTTTTACATTTCTAATAATTATTAAATTACCACCTTACGTGCTCATATTTTCCATATCTTTCACTAACTATAGTACGCAACACGTGAACAATACGCTATTCCCTACCACAATTAAAATCCGACGCTATGTGCACGCGCGTCTGATCGTCCTTGAACTTTTTAAATGTTGGGTTAATTTCAATTCGTTGTACTAGTGACTCGAATGGAATGAAATTAGTTTGTTAAAATGCCATATCAAACTAATATCAACGAAAAAGGTGGACTGAAGCCTGGTCAAGAGAGGGAGGGCAACAGCAGGCCAATTAATTGTTATATTGTTCATAAAAATCGGTGCACGCACAATTCACATTTTATTCGAACGCACCTTGTCTAGAACGACGTTGTTCAGGGTTGTATAAACTTAGAAAGTTGCTGGAATTAAGATTTCAAATGTCTTTTTAATTTGACGGAGTGGTTACAACATATTAAAATGCATTCATGTATTAAGCGGACGCCGGATTGTTATTATTATTGTTATTATTATCATTTTATAGAAAATATATTAAGGCCAGTTGGATATAATTTATACAGATGAGTTAATCTTCATCAGGAATGCTTTTAGAAGCTGATATGCGATTAATTACTGGAGTATTGAGGTGATTATGTGATTCGTACGTTAATTGAGTGATTTTTCACTTTAGTAAAAGAGACGTGGGGGTTGTAGATGCGGGTAATTAAATTGATTCAACCACGGTGAAATGCTTGATAGGTGTGGAGAAAGGAGGGTGTGCAGTCTTTGTGACTTTCTGTATTATGAGCATTTGCAAGAGCTACTAATGATGAAGGAGTTAATAATAATCACAATTTTTAATTACAAATCTAGTAATTGTATGCATTAAATTTATTACCAGCTTATATTAAGTTATAAAATCTTGTTGCAATTTGATCTCGTTCATCGCTTTATTACTCCTATCTGCTGCTCATACATAATATTCAGGTAAATTGGATCGTATATTCAACCTTGAATAAATAAATATGCTTACCATGTATATAACATACGCATTTAACGGATTATCGGCGTGGAAAATCCGGAAATAATATATTCAATTGGTCTTTTTTGATATCAAATGCCTGCATATTACAGCATATATATAGTAACCGCAATATAAGGCTTTATATATTTAGATTTTCCGTTAGATTGACTCGAGTTTCATTTTACACACTTTTTTTCCTTTTATTATTAACAAGAATGGCAAAATAATAAGGCAATGAGAGGTAATTTACTTCGACAAAAAACTTGCTCAATAAATAATTCATGTAGTCAACTTTAATTCAGGGATAATTGAATTTCTTGCCTAGTACAAGAAGAAAAAATACCATAACGGATTGAATTAACTTCACTGTTGACATTTGTGTAACTGGTGTGATTTGTGGTTAAAGCACAAGAAGTTCAATTTTAATGAGATAATAGCGTAATGGTAGATTGAAGTGCGCGTTTTTAAAGATTACGAATAACATTTTGTGTAAGCTATAATGTATTAATATGTTGAAAATATGTTGAAGGAAAATATGTGCTATTTAATGACAGTAATTGCACTACTATCAAGACACAAGAGAACTAAAAGATTTGTTGTTTGTTGTTGTTTTTAAGCGACGACTGCAATCATTTATGGATTTAATGAAAAAGTTGATTTCATTTTGCCCGAACGAAAGGATCTTTGATGTGAAACAAACGTGTTTTATTATTTTCTTTTGCGTTTTAATCAGCACAATTCATTACATATATTTCAAACTAATAGTTTCAACCACTTAATTTGTTTCGGCTTAAAACTTTATGGAAGTTTGCAAAGTATCTGCCCGTGGAATACAAAATAAAGTGTTAAAATTGCTCGTGCATAATTTTGTATCTGTTTTTTTTTTTCATACAACCAAGTAATGCCTAAACCTATGGTTATTTTGTTTGGGCTCTCTTACCTTAAGATGAATTATTCCAAATCAAATTATGTCAAATTGCTAGGTGTGTTGTTCGCACCATTCGGCAGCAGAAATTTCGCAAAATATTATCACTTTACTTCAGTAATTCGCACTGTGGAAATTATTGCCAATGCTTGTCGATTTTTGAGGGTGCTGCCCAAGTTAAGCCGTAAAGAGGCATGCCGGGAATGCCCACTGAAGTTATTTATATTGCACACTCCTTTGTTGCTTCGAACACCTACGCCGTGTTCCAAAAACGCATCAATCATATTCTTTTATGTGCCGGTAATAAATATGTCGTGCGTATATTTCTTCTTCGTTTTTTTTTGGCGATTTAAAAAGCATAAAGATAAATTCAACTTAAGTATAACTAAAAAAGAAACACTATCCTCTGAAACATTCCCTCATATTGTACATGCCACAGCTCTAAATCTTGAGTATTTATTTTTAGTCTCTTTCATTATTTCGACTGCGAGAACTTGTGGTACGTCATATTTTTCACAAATGTGTATTTTCCGCAGCAACAAAAACTTTATGATCTACTAATTCCTATAATTTCCGACTTATTACAACGCGAAGAGACACTTGTTGTGCAGTAAAGTGTCTGCTTAATTTTTGTGGTATGCTAGTCGTTGGTCTGAAAATCGTAAAACGTTTTACTAGCCTTGTTGTTGCTGGGCAACAAATAGGATTTCTTGGAGCGAAGCATGTAAAGGCGGTTTAAGGCAATTCTTTGCAGACTTAAGCCCTTGCATGTGTTGTGCACTCAGAAGTGTGGTAGAGTAGTTAACATGGACTGCACTCACGAGAATTCATCTATGCAAGCGCTAGAAGGATGAAGGATAAAAATACTAATAGATTCACAGAAGTCACAGATTACTGAAAGTACTAAAATCCAAAAAAAAAAAAAAAAAAAAAACAGTAACTAATTGGAAGTAGATTTTTTGGTTTGCTAATTCATTAATTTGCTACTTCTGGTGATTTGGTTCTTAGGTTAATGCCAGTGAACTTGATTAATGACCTGTAATCATATTAGTTTAGTAATGGCTATTTTCAAATGAGTATTAAATAGTCTTGCTTTTAACTAGGCATTGTACTGATTACTACCTCATACCCAATGTCTGTCAACAATAAATTATTCACTAATAACTTCAACAATGTTGGAACTGTGCTTGGCAATTTATAATAACATGATTTTTATGGTCGTGACTATTGGTCTAATAAAGCCTAATGTTTGGCGTTTGGTTTAAAATAGTCAAGGCAATAAAATGCCTGAGGAAAATAAAATTAAGTCATAAATTATACGTTATTCTTGTCTAGTATTTTGCTTGCTCTTAAATTCTTAAAATTTCAAAAAATTGGGACTGTTGGGCTTTAAAAGTCGAGTCTGGAGTACTTTAGCAAGTTGATTATGGAACTGCAACTGTTGTCACTTGTGACGAGCTAATTGGCATTGACTATCTAATGAACAACATAATTTATGCGCAAATTCTTCCTCCTACTACTTTCTATCCGCACAGTAATTCAATGATCATGTATTGAGTATTGAGGTACTTGATTTGCATGCCTGTCAAGTTCTTTTCATTACCGAAGGAATTCAGTTATGTCACATTTATGTAAGATGTAAGATTAAATGATTATTTCTTTAATAAATAGTTGTGCGATTATTTTGCGCATAACCTAATTAATCATTAGTTATTAACACCAATTTTCCAAAATTGCATTGCCTATTTTGGTCGCTGTTTTTATAAGAATTATAGTTAATTGTAAATTGGCATAGTTTAAAGTTTAACCTCATTTATTCACACCTTTGCACTATAAATGCTTGCAATTTAAATCATTTTGGCTGCATTATATTTCAATTTAATTTTAATTGCTGAATGTTAGATGGTAGATGTGTGGGTTGTTCTGTAAAAAACATTACATTTACCAACCCATCACTAATTAGTTCTCCAAATACCTAGTGTTTTTAAAACCAGGTCCTTTAAAATTTATGTAGAAGATACATCCACTTTGTAAGCATTTCTGAAAGACCATGTAAAATGCTTTTAATGATTGCAGACCTAAAACTGAACCAAAATGGGTGTGACGTACGAACGCATCAATCTTTATTTAATTCAATACAGCGCACAACATTGCAATCACATCTTCGAAGATTATCTCAATTCAACCGCAAGATGTATTATGTACGTGCATCTTTCACTTTCGTCTTCATGATCTCATAGAACCACCACAACAACATCTTGTCTGATGATGTCTGATCTATTCGTGGACACAGCTTGCATTGAATGTACTCGGTATACGTAGGATGTGAGGATGCAAGCGCCTAATGTGTTTAATGTGCTGTTGCGCACTTGACATGTTCAAGATGTCCGCCATGTTTTCGTCGAGTTTTTTGGGGCCGCGTGTGTATACGCCTCCTAAGTGGCATCTGCCGCCGCCGCCTGTCGCGGCACATGTACCAGCAGTATACCTAATTGCCTCTAAATTAACCGACTTGACGGAGCCCCGATTGAGCTTGCATATTGATTGATTGTTGTTTGTCGCTGGACCCCGGGTTGAGCTCTCGTTGTAATGGACGGGCACGGACCACGGAGTGCCAACAGCATCAGCACTGAAATCCAACCAATGATTTCAATAATTAATACAAACGTTTAAATCAATGATCGTCGCAGCTGAACATTGGGAATCGTTTAACATTGTCATTTTTCACCAATTTCGAATGTCACAATTCGATTGAATAGCTGATTAGTGGGTCAGTTTGTTTCAGTTGATTTACAATCATGACGTCTTAAAAACAAGCTTACCTCTTGTGAGCACTACTCGTGTTAAGACTTAAAAATCACTTGAACGTGAAGAGTTGTATTTGTTTCTTAAATTGTTGAATGAAGTGAATTCAAGATATTTATTTCTTATTTCTTCTGAGTGCGTAACGGTATTTCAATTAAATTTCACAAGTCAAATCCCACCTCAAAGTAAACCTGATAATCGCATAATTACAACGAGGTCCCGTCCAAGCTTCATTAAAAAGTCTACTTTATGTATTGGTTGGACTCCATTCCAAATCGCGTGCGTGGCGGCCGATTACAGCGCAACTTGTTTCGCATGAATATTATTCGCTGCGATTATCGTTTGGCCACAAAACAGTGGTAAGTACGTAATATACGGGCGCATAAATACTCCTACAGGTGCGTTACAAGCCCAATTCAACGCGCAAATGCTTAAAGACGATGCTCAGTATCGGTGTAATATCAATTTTCTTTGCATTACTCGAACTTTCCTCTTTACTCGCTTTCCGCAGTGGCTGCAACTAATAGTTGAGAGCAGTGTGATATCATGTGGTCTCTTTAATGATTATCAAATGTGAATTTCCATGAATAACTGAATTTGAAAATATCAATAACACTTGCTCCAACTGGCACGTATATTATTTATTCGCTTAAAGAGAGAGGTGAAGGTTGGTACAGTCTCAATTTTTGGGTTATGAGGGGGGCAGGGACAGGAGTTCTATAACTTTTAGAGTTAGGGGTTGTACTTGAATTATTGAAATTATCAGCAATTAGTCAATATATATATATATAAATTGGGAAAAGTTCTTCACTCATTCATTGGTAACATTGTTAGCTATTGTAAATGTTGTGAGCGCTGGGAGACCTGAGCTGATAGGTTAGGACGAATGTGTAAAAGTGAACAATGGCACGCAGTCGTACCTGCTTAGGCATCATAAAGTTGATGCCACCAGAGATACGAAACGGAGGGAAAGATTTCGTGTTTCAGTAATATATTCCGTTTCTACTCCCTGACGCAGTTCGTTGCTGTATTCAAAATGAAACGCATTTATGCATTTATGAAAATCGAGCAGTATAAGAGGTCAGTTTGCAAAATTCTCTTCCATATTGCACATACAAGTATGCAGTGTAGATTGGAAAGTGTTCTGATGAATCGTTAACATAAAACCTTGTAGAGGCGCATGTGTGATGCTCGTAACATAAATAATTGGTCACACTGAATTAATTATGAATATTGGTTTTTTCTCATGTAAGATTTTTATTTTACGAGATGTAAAACGCGGGTGCTCATAAAAAACATTTCAGCATTTCAGCTTTTTTAATGTCTTAACACACTTTATATAGTGTAAATTGTACGTTTTCATATTAAAATCACGCCTGTCTCGGGTGCGCGACGTTTCTCATCGTTTACACTTTGCTCTCTTAATTGTTAATGGATTTACATAAAATCTGATGGCTCATGCAATTAAACTGTACATCTTTGATATTGTAGAAATAAAATATTTCACTGGAAATTATGATGTAGTTAAAATATGTGCATAGTTTAATCATGTTAAAATATCTCTCTGCTACAACTTATCTCCATATCTCCAACATCTCCAAAACATCTTCAATGTTTATGAATTTAATCATCTTATATAGGGCGCAATGCGCGGCACTCTTCGTACGGTTTTAAAAGTATGGTTATGAAAAAGTGGACATGTGTTGTTTGCGCAGCTTGCAGTCGTGTGTGCTGTTTTTAGCTCTTGGCTGCCGGGCTTCTGCCCGCGTTGCTTCATGGCCAAGGTGAAACGTTTACGTTTGTTGTATTTCCTTCCCAGTCCGTGGCTACCTCCACTTCTTCGTCTGCCTCGCACACTGAACCTTTTTTCCATTCGATGGTTGTAAGTCGCTTGCATGGAGAAGGTTGTCGGACGACCGCAACGTCACACACAACCCTAAGTCGTATTTAGCCGTTGCTTTTTTCCTATTCTTATGTTTATTTCGTGAACGTAACCTGGAGACTAAGCAGCGTTTGCGGAAGAAGAGCAGAAAATCGCGTTCGGATTTCTGGTGGGTTTCTTCGTCCGTTATCGCTTGGCTTTTATTATACCACTCAAAAAGTGTGCGATGCAGGTATAAGGAGGGGAAACTCCGGTTCTATTCAATGTTTTTGGAAATTTGTGGCGAAAATAGTTGCAGCGGTGAGGACACCAATATGTACTTAGTTTTGGATTACCGATTAGGGAATTTTGGAAGTGCATGAAAAAGAAAATTACCGAAAATCCAAAAGTTGCAGGTCATTATAAAGTTATAAAAATTAAAAGTCGTTATAATTTATATCTTAATATCAATACAAGCTCCTGGAATATCGTTTAAGTCATTTTCCAGCATAGCTATGAGTTACACTCGGTCGTAATCTCGCATTTCTTCTGACTCGAAACTAGAGGTTGATGCCTGCGCTGGGTTTGTGCCGGTTTGTAATTCTTGATGTCGAGTGCCGAGCTTTTGTTGCCCCAACTTCCAAGTTCGGTGCGCGCCGCGCGCTCCTCCTCCATGCCCAACTCCAGCCGGCGCGCACTGCTGCGTTCGAGCAACAACGCGCTCTCTCAGTACTCCGGTGGCTGTTGGCGTTGGCGGAGCAACCACGCTCTGAGAAAGCTCTCTTCTCGGAAATCATCCTACGTGTTATCTACGATCATCCTCGTGCGATATACAGGTGCATATTATATATTCACACCGGAATTCACAACGTGCTGAATATTCGGAACTTCTTTCTGTGTTGCAACTTTACTGTCACCTGCCTTGCTGAAAATGCGCCGTCAGTGAATGTGCGGTGACTTTTGCCCCGTATAGTTTAATATTTGTGTGCGTCGTTCAGTGTCCTGTCCGGCGTCGTTCATTTTGAGTTCGCTGCTTTATTGTTGGTGCGATGTGTGTGCGCGAGCTTTGATAAGGGTTTTATCTGGTCGTTCCGTTTGTTACAACCGGACTGCGGCGTGCGCTGCACGCAGGCCCTTTTACGGGATTTTTACGCTCTTTTCGCCGGTACGCGTGGCGTTCCCAACGAACGGACACATCCAAAGCTGTATCAAAAAGCGAGCGTACCAACAAAACACTATCATGGATATAATGTTTGCTCAGTGAGCGTGGATTTTAACATAGACCTGGGTGCGGACGAATCACGCTGGATTTTTTACCATGAGGAGTTGTTTACAATCACGCAGTGAGTTACAATTTAATTTGTGCTAAGTGGGGATTAATTAGAGAAATGAAGCGAACTTTTTTGGTGTCTACCATGCTGACAAATTGACTTTGTGTGAATATATTTGTATCTCTTTATCACGCTTAATTTTAATGGTCTTCAAACCATAGAACATTAATAGTAACACTTTAAGCTCTTTAATTAGCCAAGTTCTTGATTATTTCGCTCTCACGATGGATTAAAAGCATTTTTTACTGGACCTTTGTATTATATCAATTTTTTAGTTCATTTGTCCGCGTTTTTTTTTATTATTATTATTAGAATGCCGTTCGTTGTGTGTTCTTTTCCTACCTCGTTTGGCATGGGACTGGAGGAGTCTCTTGTCATTTAATTCAGCCTTGTCATGTTGTTGCGCTCCCCGCTTTCATCTTCATTCAGTTTGCTTCTGCAATAAGTCCACGATCTCAGGATGGGGTTCTTGAGTACTTGTTGGTTTTACGGTTTGCGTTTGGAGTGATATCTGGGTGCGATGCGAGTTGTAGGCAGATATTGTTTCCCACATCTTGTGGAGTGCACTCTTCGGTATGACGTTGTTTGCAAGTGTTCCGGTCCTTCTGTATCTATGATTCCTTGTCCCGAGTTTGCTTACTTCTCTTGAGGTTGAGGTATAATGTAGGTTTCACTTCCCTGAGAAGTGCAGCAACCACCTGGGGAAAAGGAAACTAACTACTAGTTTGAAAATCGAGGTCTTACATTCTTCAAAATTCATCACAAAGTTTTTATGAGATATTTAACCGACATGGTTATCTATATTCCATGTATAGTTTCGTCTACTGTTGAAAGGAAGGAAGGGCAAAGGGGGAAGAGTAGCAGATGTTTCGCTTTTTCTGCCTTCTTCAATTTATTTTTCACTGATGCTTCTGTTAAATGGGCTACGATTGCTTGAAATAATGCCATTGGTAAATAAATTTATTTGTTTATATTGCGCGCGTGGATGAAAGAAGCGCGGCCATGGGAAGGTCGTAAGTTCATAAGCTTATGTCATATTTTATGCTGTCCGATCTGTTGCTCCGTTGATGAGCACAGAGGCTATAGAGAAATGTGGTTTTGGACTTATTTAATAAACTATTCAGTCCACTCAAAGTTCGTTTCAACTTGGCTCTCCTCACTGCGCGATACTGGCTTCTGGGGTTAGCATAGACTGGCTGGAGTGTTACTGAGATTTGTGGCCGATCTTTGACATCACGACCTCGGCACTATATTTCCACATCTCTTTGATGATTTATTTCGTGGTTGTTTATTAGTTGTTTGTTATCAAAAGTAGGACTTTAACTCGGTGGAAGTTAAATTATCAATTAATTGTTGGGTTAAGCTTGCTTACTTGAAGGGTAAACACAAAAGTGAATTGTTAATTAGCAATTTATATGATCACCCTTCTTACTCACTCCTGTAATTTTCATTGACGAAAATTTACCTCGTAGAATTGCATACACATGTCCTCCCACTGCTGTAAGCCTCTCATGTGGAGTTTATGCGTGTTTCCTGCATTTATTGAGCGTTGCCTCGAATATTGCGGCTTTGCGTCCCTTAACTTGATGAAAAATGTATATACATGATGTACATTAGGACGTTGACTTTTGAAGTCTCGGCGGAGGCGAGGAAAAAGCAACATCGTAACGAGGGCCAAATGAGGGTTTTGCGTTGGACTAACGCGATGGCTTTTTTGGGCGTCTTTCTTAACGGGCTGACTTGGAAACGTCGCTAATGCAATATTTGCAAAAACCCACCACTCTGAATTCTACAACTGACTCTGATGCTCTAAGAATGTGACTTTGGTAGATTTTGAAATTATTGGCATTTTTGGGTTGGAATGGAGCAGGTAGATTTTTATGGAGTCATTGGTTTTCACGGAACGCACAGATTTGCCCACTGAAGCTACCTATATAAGAAAACATTCCAGGAAGGAATTCAATAATACCTACCAATAAAAATGGAAGACCACCTTCGTTTCCGGTATTTTATCCACGCATTGTTGCAGTAAACATTTCGACACCTCATTACTATTCAGACTTTTCAACACTTGTATTTTTATTTATATTTTCTTCTCTTGATTTTCTACATTTCTTTTTATGACAATTTTTTTTTGTATTCGGTTCAGTCGTCGTTTTCAATACGGGTATTATTCATGTCTATATTCTAAATAAAGGCAAAGAAAGTTTGCGTATTTAGGGAGATTAAAAAGTAGGTGTGAGTGAAAATTTGCCTTATTGCATTATTGCTTATTACATTGTGTGGAATGTCCGTAAATTATTATTTCCATTCAAACAGTTTATAATAATATCAAGCACAGAGAAGCAAACAAAATTCATCAGAGTTTACAGAATAACAAGTATAGAATTTATTCGCTTGTCAATATAATATTGTGATTACTGAAGAGTTTAAATGACATTTGAATTAACCAACGAAGCAACAATTTTGTTAAGTCTTTAAAACTCCTCTACCAATCAAAATTGATGATAATCGTTTTTTGCTGTGCAATTCTAATTCCTCTCCGAGCAACTCAAATATACGTAACTCAATATAGTTCTTGTTTACTTTTTGCGCCACTTTTGACTTGGTTGCTCGGGGCTCAAAGCCAAAATGGAACACGCGAGCTGAATGGTTTCTGTCCTTGAGCGCACAGCAACTAAATTTGTTGCTTAATTTGCCTAATCTCTTTAACATAAATTGGCAACACTTTGTCTGGCGGCTGAACTTGCAGCTTGTTATTGTGATTAAGTTACAATGAGGATACAATTTTCAAAGACTGTCTATTAAATCATGACCTTTGCATCTAATAAAATCAATCATGTTGTAATTATTGCTATGTTTGCGGTGCTGTACAGATTGGTTGCAAAATACTTTGAACTTGACCATGCCGCTTGTTCCGAGAACAAATATTACTTGCTTGCGGCTTGTGCGGACGCAGTCACCGCAGGAAAAATGCTTAATCGACACTCGGCTTGTTTTACCTTGTACAGCTGCAGCTACCAGAGGAAATTTCTTCACGTTTCACATTGAATAGGACTCGTTACGCGTCTGTAATGCAACTTGTTTTTCTTAACAGTCCAGCGAGATGGAGATAAATTGAAACTAACTGGATATTATTGATAGAAAGCAACACTCTTTCCAGTACGAAATTGTTTTCTCACAATACAATTATTATTGTTTCGTATGAAGTATTTCGTCGTGGAGGCTATTGCACTTGAAAACAAGACCGGTGAATGAAGACAAACCGATCTTGTGATTGCTTCTGCATCCGATCTATTCAAGGCTAACCTTCACTATTTTATTTATGAATTTATCTCGCGACTTTTATTAGGAATCGTAAAGAAGCGTCGCAGTAGTAGCATC
>JAODIE010000004.1:198604-238689 GCA_027575565.1 Diploeciton nevermanni | reverse complement strand
ACCTTCACTATTTTATTTATGAATTTATCTCGCGACTTTTATTAGGAATCGTAAAGAAGCGTCGCAGTAGTAGCATCATTTCGCGTTTCTTTACATTTGTATTAGCCTTTGAATTGAAGCAACTTGATGCTTTTGCATCTTCCATGTGTGTATCATTCCTGCGTACTTATAATAATGAGGCTGCACAACTTGTTCCCACAAACTTTGCAATAACTGCTTCAAACCGCTTAATAAAAAGCGCTTTATTACGTGAAATTTACGAGTCTATATTTAATTCGTTATGTTTTGCTTTTATTTCGTGTTATTTTATAGTTTTATCGATTTTGTTTTAGTATTCAGTGCGCAGAAGCTTTTTATGTACTGATATTATTTTGTTATCGATTATTATCATCTGTTTTATGAAGAGAAAATCAGAAGTGGTAGGTTGCTTACTTGCTTTTTACTCATACTTTCAAAATAAATTTATCAAAATTTTTGTTGATTAGTTGCAGTTGTTTTCACTTTCTACGTCAGGATAAATTGTGTTGAGTTGTATTCGTTTTATGCCATTAAACTTTTGTTATTCACACACATACATACAAGCTGTTTATATTTTTATATTACAGAGAGAACAGGTTATTAATATGAGTGTCGTATCTTCTCACGTTAACAACTGCTGTATACTTCAATTCTTGCAATTCCAGCGTGCTTGTAAACGTCACATTTTTTTACTCCTTCTCTTCAAGTCATTGCAGGCTAGCGGATTGCGTAGCCTTTAATAAATCGTCTAATTATGATAAAATCCTTTATTGCCTTGCACTTGCCTGCACTGCGAATGATAATTTTATGTTTCGTCTGGCTCGCATTCAGCGATTTTGCCTCCTAAAGTAGCCTGGCCACTTTACAACCATGTGCGGCGTGCATTATTGTAATTAACACGAAACTTGTTTTAAATTGGCTCGCGCAAAAACTATTTCACTGCTGGCAATATGAATTACATAATTAACACTTGGTCTTTCTTGTTTCAGGTGAGTAGCCGCAACATCTTCTTTGCTCTGGTGCATTTTTACGAGCTGTAAGTTGCAAGAACTTTTTGCGATAGGCAGTTAATAGCGAAAATATGAGCTGACATTTAGTGTCAGATAATATTTCAGCTACCTGGTCGTTTTATCGTTGACGCCGACGCTATACCGTGAGCAATGCGCGGCTTGCGCTTGTAAAGTGCGACTTTATAAGCTTCAATTTGCAACGCGAAAAGTTTTAAATGCTTGAGTTGTGCTGACGATTCGTTATGCGAAATCCGAATTTCATGATCAAAGGGTAGAACTTGCTTTGGTTGAGTTTAAATGCTGTAACCGTGATCGTTTTATGGCAACGCAGATTTTTTACGAGATTGTAATTTAGTCACAGGAAAGAGTAATTGCTTGAGGTAACCAAACATTGTGTGCATACCTTTCGACATTTTTGAAATTCGCTTGCTATAGAATAGATGCAATTCGTTTTGCTCGTGTTTTACGACTTCTTTTTAACAAATCGTGCAGCCATTGTAAGGGTACGTGTCGCAAGATCGTTTGATTTCGTGATTTGTAATTGGCCAATTCGATTTATCGGCTATTTATTACGATTGTGTCTGGTGCTGCTATTCATAGTCGCCTAACTGATCGATGCTGCTTTTGCAACTCGGAGCAGTTCTTCGTGTGCTGTTCTAAAAGGATTAAGAACACAAAGCACCGACGTTAATCATCTTTATGACTTCTGTGGATGCTATATACAAAGGGACAACAACTATTCTTGGATACAGTATGGATACAAAAGTATTCCAAATTTCATGAAGGTACTAACTTTTAAGTGATGTGGTACAAATTATATATAGTTTACAACTGGCTGAGAGATAGTTTAATTTGATTAAGTGATACAAAGATCTAATTTTCTTATGATTTCTTCAGTTTGGATGACTCATTCTTGGATATCTTGCTAGTATATTACGTAGACTCTATGAATCATATGTTATTCAATTTTTTGAACTTTTCAATCTTTTTCTACATCATAAATCGTTGGTAAATATCTTTTGTTTTCGTCCAGAAGTCGCCATCAGTAAATTTCTCGCATACATCAGTAGATTACACGCGCGGTAAATAAATTCCGCGAATGCAAGAGCATTTGTCCGTTTGCCTCCAATACTCAAACCACCGAACACAACTATATATCAGCCGAAAATAAATCTCTGAATCGTTGTTCTTCGGCTGCCTCTGGTTCACTTCAATTTACCGCCTGCTACCGCTTTCTATGCTTTTGCTTATTGTCTCTCTTTAAGCAATCGCAGTCACGACGTCAAGATCGAAGACGCAATCATCAAGCAAAGTAAAAAAAAGACTTCAATTGAAGATGATACGTGCCTTAACGAAATGGAAATCTGCTTCTATCTTAAATCACAATCAGGTGCGCGTGCGTGGTTAATACGGCTGAAAATTAAAGACATTGCCGGAATATTCTTCATTACTGCAGTATTTTGCCACGTGAGGGCTGCTTTAATGGAATGTCAACAACTTATTGTCATTGCCTAGGAATTTCTTTCATAATGTTTTCGGCGACATACATTTGCGGGCGGCATGATGACCATGTGTGAGCTGACTTGCCGACACATTGCGGAAATTTCAACAATGGTGAGCAACTGTTTCAAACGTGTTTGTTCAAGAAAAACTTGTGGTTCGCTTACGACAGACTTGTTTCCGCGTTTGAGATAAATATTGAAAATTATTCACTTAGTTGAGTGATTTTTTACAACCAGAAGAATAAGGAAATATCCTTTAAATTATTCGACGACGCAAAGTAACCTCTCTCTTTCTCTCTCTTGGTACTTACCCGGAATAGTCGATTGTTCCAAACGCGCAAATCGAATCTCATCTTTATTATTCCATGCATGAGTTTGCCTACCAAAGAAAACCGACATTGAATTTATGACAATTCATTGAAAATCCACAGAGTCGACTACTCCTTCTTGTGCCTTCGTGCACTTTGCTATTGTTTGTTAATATTACCTACTTAGGTTGTGCATTAATTTCTTGCCCGTTTCCTGTTTCAACGCCGATTATCTAATATTTATTTTGAATTTACATGTAGCCAGCCGTGGAGCTCATAATTTTCCACGCTACATGTTGCGCACTCTGCGACGAGACATCCTTAAATACTTTGCCGTACTTACGGCATACAAATTGCTGCAAAGTGGAAATTTAAAGCCGGTAAGGTTTGTTTGCTTGCTGCTTTCGCCGCCGCCGTTAAATGCGTGCGCGGTGCGTGCAGATGTGCGCTCGTAGATAATGCACAATAGTTGTAAGGGCATCTGCTACTCAAAATTGTTTTCTGAGTGCCTCTCATCTGGAAACTCGTCGCGTCGCACAAATATGAATAAGCGACGTGTAGTTGTGCATTTTATTCATCTCTTACATGTTGTTATAACGATTATGGTTTTATGTCGCTTTATACGAGAAAGTGAAACATTTACAAATTGCGCCGGAGGAAGGCAATATTCGCGCGTTGCATTAAGTGAAGATTAAAGAGTGATTTTTGTTTTGCTTTGAGCGATTAATCACATCAGTAATCCTCTCGCGTTTGATCTATTCTCTCGCGAGTAATCAAAGCTAACGCTTTGTGCGATGGCAGTGACGGTGACAAGATCACAAAACAAACTCGGTGATGGACTGCCATATTGTTTGTTGACGTTGGGGACGATTTGGTGTCGGAAAGTGCGAGTAACTGCGTCAACGCGTCACGAAGCGAGAGATTCATCCACCGCCCCAGCTGGTTGGTGGCGGCGAGGCTCGTATTAGGCAGACAGACACCCTGGAGATTTAAAAACCCTCGCGTGTTCGGTTGCCATAACGACCTGCGATACCGATGCGCTCCCGTTTTACGTCTCTAGGGATTTTTCATATTTGTACGAGGCATGTTTTGTTGAAGGGTAAGAGTGCGGCATGAGAAAGGAATGAAGTATGCTTGTTTTATTATTTAATATATTGCGCCGATTTACAAAGTTTGTTGGGGGTGGGGCGCCAACCCACAAATAAAATCGCTTTTAATTTTCGTATTATTTATGTTTTTGCCTTTGGCTCCTGTTCAATTTTTTGCCCTTAGCTCTTGACTTGTTTGAGAAACGTGCTTTATTTTTCTCTCTTCGCATTCAGCCCTTTTTGGTTTGGCTATGCAGGCAGATATTTGAAGATAGGGGTGGTTAAACAGACGGACAATTTTTAATTGCTAAGTGCACTTTAAATGGTTGTTTGAGGAGTGGAGGTGCTTTCGGGGAAAACTGGCGAATCGGCAATGTGGACGATGGCAGCGCATCAAAGCAGAAGCGGAAGTAATGTAAAAAGCACTCGACGCGCGTACGCGACACTCGTCTCGTTTGAATTTTCTTTGAATAATGTAGTATTCAACCTGAGTACCACTAGTTACCGCTACTTTAAAAGGGAAGCAAATATAAAAGACGGAAGCGAAAAATTTAAATTGTCTCACTATTATTAAAACATTCAGTGAAATATAAACTCTTTCAATAAACAATATTAAGAAAATGTCATTTTCTTGTATTACTTTAGTTGAATTTGGTTTACTCCGAAATTTTAATGAAACTGCTTCTAGGGATATAACCGAAAATGAAATAGCAGAAACCGTGTGCAATTTGCTACTGCAAAACTAGCTCCACTATCAAAACGAGGAACAATAGTAACAGAATAATAAGTAAGACGCGCCCGTTTCGACATGTTTCGTATGCCGATGTACGAAGACATAGCTAACACCCGGCTTCTTTGCAATTTCAGCGGCGTAGCTTCTACATCTGGCGAGGTACGCCTCGGTTAGTTGTTTGGCTAGATCTCATCATAAGGTATAGAAGGAAAATTGGCAATGAGATGCACGTAACCGTTCTACTAATACGCCGGGACTTACTATCCCGTGATCAGGATCACGCTGCACACGCACAAAACCACGCCACGACAAAGGCGTCGAAAGACTTCCTGGCATGCACATTGAAAGCGTGGGCGGTTGGGGTGGCAAACGACTCGGATGATGAGGCATCATGCCCGCATGCGCTCCTCAATAGGAACGTGGCGGCATCATCATCAAGTCATCCCCAGTATTTTCTGTTGTCGACATCCATTATTTACATCTATACGTGGTTTATATGCGAGTGCAATCTTGAGCGCATTAGAAAAGAGATTATTATTGTTAAGCTGCTGAGATTATTCGCGAGTGTTGCTAGAATACGTAGCATCCGAATCCAGGTCTGAGATTGTCGTAGCGTTTTTCGTTTTTTTTTTGCTAGATTGGCGTCATTAAATCGGCGTCGCACGAACTGGTCTACTCCTATGCTACTTGCAAGAGAGTCGAGGCTTGATGTCTGATTGCGTGTGACTCGACTGCAAATATACCAAATTATGCCCTTTAACATCCGTGATGCCGGGATACGCGAGTCTATCTGCCGGCGGTGTATAGAATATGGATAAATGATGGACGCACCGGATGAAAACGAAAACTATCACAGCTATAGAAAATTACGTGCGCGATTCACGTGTGGAAATTGTATAGAAATAGGCAACTGTAGATAACTGGATGATGAGAAAAATGGAAGCAACGCTGAAAAGGTGGAACTAATCAATTTTGGGGGCTTGTGTTCTGTAATAACCAGGGTGATTTATACGTGGCTCCACTCAAACTACTCCGACCTTATTCACTTTTCCTGCGATTATAACAAAGTGGTCAGTTTCCAGACCTACTTTTTATTTCTTTCCTATTTCACTGACAGGTCAGGTGTTGTTTTGTTAAATTTTAAAAGCTACTTTTAAAATTCCTACGAAGGTTAGAGATTGTGATGGGTTCAATTAAGCCTGCTCCAAAACTAAATTGGGTCTTCCAACACTTTGCAACGGTGCCTTTTTTGCTTTTGCGCTTCGACTCTTTCGACACTCTTCAATTACGCGAGATCTTTACGAAAATAACCTTTTTCAAAATGAAGCCCGCGTCCTGATAAATTTCTTGGGCTAACTAGTTGACCAACCTGTTCAATGCTTCAAGGAGCAGGACAGTCGGCAGGCACGTGGATGCCGCTTGCATTATTGACAAGCAAAATTTACAATCGATACACTTTATCTGTTTAAATCTACTTCAACTTTGGTAGAAGGCTTTTAGGTATTAAGAATCCATTTCTCATCGAAGCTCATTATCCACTTGATGTACATGCGCATCGCACTCAAGAATCGACTCGTTTATTAATGGTTTTCTACCAATTAGCTAAACGTTTTGAGTACCACACGGACGAGGCCATTTACATGGAATGGGCTGAATGGGCAGAGTTTATTATCATTTTAAATTAACAGACTAAAGAGAGGGATGTACTCAGAAGAGGTTCACACTGAGCAGACCCAAGTCTGAATGATGGTGTTTAAATTTCAGCGGCCGACCGCACAAGGTCTCTACTTGGACGTTCTATTGTTGTGCGCGATGTAAATGGCTTGCGAGAACTTGTGGGAGTTGGTATCAAGTCGTAGGCAACCCTTCGAGTCAAAGAATGGCCGCCAACGGCAGTGCAACCGCGAAAATCAACATTAGGCGAACGGACGGACCCATTAGCAGAACGAACCTGTATAGTATCTATGTATAGCGTCTATTTGGGAAAGCTGCTACAAAGAATATAAACACGAAGCACCTTAGAGTGAAATCTTGTCATATATTGAAACGAAACCATACGTTCAATTTCCATTAGTGATATATTCACAAATGGATAAGTCTATTTTTGTGGAAAACAAAGAAAAGCGTGGTAATCCTTTGTGTTCTCCTCATTTGTGAAAAGGATGGAATCTGTTTTAAAATGAAAACGTGTCTTCGTGAAGAGCAAATAGAATAAATTGCACATTCAAATAAAAAAACGTGCCTAGCAGGGCGGAAAATATGAAAAAAAAATCGCATTTGTAACCTGCAACAAGGAACGTTAAACGAGGTCCTCCGCACCCTGAGTTTGGTTGATGGGGTTGTTTCAGCCGTCAGTTGCAGGAGTGCCAGACTCGCAGTGTATCGACACTGCGGCCACTCCTAAAGAGAAGGTCGTATAGTAACTGCCCCATGCGCGAAGGGCGCGACGACTTCTGGAATTTCCGGTGATTTCGATGCGCCTTTGCTCCTTACTCTGTTGCGCTCCACTGCAAAGTTGCTACTCATGACGGCGCGAAGAAGTAGCGGGAAAAGTGCGAAGGAGGTCGCTTATCATCTCCAACTTTGGCAAGGGTAGAATTACATAAACACGCCGAGGAAAGCCAATTGGTGCTAGTGGTTGACGATGGAGTAATGGAAAACGGTAAGGAAGTGAAAGTTTCTTACACAGAGGGGGAGCGAAAGCCATTCGGGATTAGTTTGTATGGAGTTTGCAAAGTTAAGTTGTAACGTCAGCGACGTAATACCTTAATTTAACTTATGCATCTCACACGAGGAGTTTTTGAGGACTTTTTTATAGGGTCTAAATTTACATCCACTCAAGTTTGGCGACTTTCTGCACATGCGAGTCATGCAGTTTTTTTTTTTTTTTTTTTTTTTTTTTATTATTGCAGATATAAACATTTGCGTGTATATTACAAATTTAATTTCTTAATGAACGTGCAGACAAAATATAAAACACAAACTTAATGTATCATCTATGCAAATTAATACGGTGTTAATTAATCAAGTCTTACATTTACAACAGATAGGGATCTTTTGTTTCTGTTTGTTGCTTTCATCAACGGGTTTGAAACGCGTTGCCGCTGAGGAGACCATGAATTATGGTCTTTTTTCTCCTGATATAAATCCAGCATTCGATACTTCATTCGCATCTTCATTTTTCCGTCGTGCCGTCGCCGATATTTCATTAATATAGCAACGTTGATTGCGTACACAATGAAAGTCCTCTGTGCACCTCGCGTTTCGTTGTCTCTTGGGCGACTTGCAAAACACCGCCATTGAAATTAACGTGTTCATGATTTCAGCCGTGCGCTCATGCTTGTTACGAGAGAATAAAAATGATTAATGCCACTTCAACGAGGTAAACCCTTTCTGCTGCATGGATTGCTCGCTGCTCTTTTTGGTCAACGAGTATGAGCTCTTGCGTCGTTGCTTTTCTTGAAGCAATAATATGCGGTGCTCTGGTGCGATAACAACAGACGGCTCAGACTCGATAATTTAAGGTGCATGTGCCTAGCGCGAGCGTGCTTTCCTATAAATAACCAATTTGCATTAATACGCCTACGA
Organism: Diploeciton nevermanni; assembly: GCA_027575565.1. Classification (NCBI taxonomy): domain Eukaryota; kingdom Metazoa; phylum Arthropoda; class Insecta; order Coleoptera; family Staphylinidae; genus Diploeciton; species Diploeciton nevermanni. The sequence continues at coordinate 230,442 of JAODIE010000004.1, read as the reverse complement.
CGTGTACGTTCCACTCTCGTGCCACTCGACGGCGGCATGAGCGTTAAAACGGAAACTCGATGCTGAAGTTGAAATCTGACGGCGACAGTAAAATGCGTTTCCCCCGTTGTGGTACGGTGCCATAATAGGGCTCAGCTTGAACCACAGCACGCATTGTCAGAGGACACGTCGCGAGAACGTAGGCTGCGACACGCGGCAACAAAGACACAATGGTGTTTCACAATGGAGATTCGGGCTGGATGGAGGTGGTTTTTGTTTTCCGGTGGCATAAGTTACGCTGAATGCATACGGAAAGTGCACCAGGTGCAATAAGTTCCATTTTGACGACGCATTAAAAAAGAACCTTGTTTGCACTTGAAGACTGATGCGATAATTCTGTATTTGTTATTGATTCTTGTAATTGGCGAATATCTGACACTCTTGAGCAATTCTATTAACCTTTGCCAAGTGGAGATAGCACCCTGCTTTCTGAACGAGCGTTACGTGCACACAATTTCATTGAATTCGAATTTGCACCCTGCGTGACAGCACGATCGCAACGCATGCTAATAAACCATATTTCGGCGTAATAAACTTCTGAACCATGCGCACCCTCCACGCATATACATCCTGCCAATATACGCGTACCATTGCTACGTGTGCTCGCACTGCATCCGCACACAAAATGGGATTGGGGCCCGTGGGCGCTTTAATTATTCTCTACTTTGGTAGGGAAAAGGTCGCGCAGTTTGCACCAGTCTATTTTGTTTACGCCGGGAAGTGAAAATGCTGAGGGGTGGCACATTGAAGCATACAGCATGTTACGGAAAATTTAATCAATAAGTCCAGATTGTGTTTATGAAAAGAACTAAAACTATCGATTTTATGGTTAGATATAAAGATATTTACGTGATAGATTTTTGGTTTAGGGTTTCTTGCTTTAGATGTATTGTTTGTTGGTGTTTTTTCGGGGAATGTTTGTGAGGACGCTGTGTAAAAGTAAATTAAACGCGATTGATTCAATTCGTTTGATTCGGTTTAGTTTGGTTTACGATGCACGTGGACCCGTCTAGTTATCAAAGGCCCTTGGGGCTTTCAGGCGTTTGCTGCCCGCCTGTTTTCCTCGGAAGACCCGCGCCTGATTTTATGCTTTACTATAATTGCGTGTATTGCCGATTGGCTTATGCTTAAATAATCACTGGGGAGTAGCCTTCGTTTATATTGTAATTGAGTTTTCGAATTTTCAGTTTTTTGTATGACTGCTTCAATTACTCCAATTAGCAGGAGAAAGAAGAAATCAATTCCAATTAAACTGAACGATATCCACAATTCAGTGGGAATTTAAATTAATCACGGTTTTCGCATAATTTCCGATATCAGTCGCAATTCAGTTCCGAATCTGAAGTGCACCAAACACAATCAGTAAACAAATCGCGATGGTTAGCCACGCATCATCCGAATGGCGCGCATTAAATATTTGCCAATAACATTTAACCGTGGCAGGCTTGTGCGCGACATTTGTTATCGTTGACTGACGTCGATAACGATGTTGCTGTTTGTTATTGCGGCACGGGCGAAACGAGTGGCTTAATCTAATAATTCCAGTCTCCGAAGCGCGTGCGTGACATGAATTCAAACGCGATCGGCAGTCATGTCCCGTGACATTCTATCGGAAAATATGGGTTTATTGTATGTTCATATACTAAACATATACTAAAGCCAGTGTTGCTGGTGCAATCATTAGAAGCAGATGTTTCACTCCTTCAAACTGCATGGCCACCGAGCAAAAGGGCCATGCGGCTTTTGAATGGAAGCCCTCGGCATCGTACGGGAAATAGACGGTGAATGGCTCGGGCATATGTTAGCAATATTTACAAAAATAACTCAATAACAACCCCCAAAAAGTAAAAAAAAAAGTTTGGCCGTGACAACTTGCAACTTTCTAAAATGTGTATTTATTTTGTCATTCAAAATCTTTGTGGCGGTCACGAAATCAAAGGGCTGTAGACCGGTTTCTTTGTTACAGATTGTGCGAATTGACACTGAAGAATTTGAAATCTCGTTAAAGTATTAATTCTGGGGCTTAGTATACCTTGAAAATTTCGTGCTTTAATATTCCGGCTTCTATTTAGTCGTTATTTCTTTTTATAATTTTATCGAATCTTTGGTATTCCAATCGATAAAGTCTTTTCTTTGCTGATTCAGGCTTCCATTTCTTTTCTTACGCGAGCGTGTCTTAAGGGTCTTATACTCTTGTTCTGACGAAATAACCGGAAAGCTTTAAGCTTATCCGGCATACGTTTGCAGTTGCACCTTGGTGTATTCTTTTAAGACCCACCACTGCCGATACAATGCAGGGAAGTGAAAACGGGAACGCCTCAAGACTTCAAGAGCTGTCGATGATCAAAAGGAAACTCACTGGCTAGAATAGAACGCAAAAGAAGTTAGCAGCACGTGAGACTGCTTTTATCTTAATTTCCAGCGCGTAATTGTGTTCGCAAGTGTCTGATTACACAAATTGCAGTTATTTATGCGGACAAATTCAATTTGCATATCACCTGGAAATATGAAACAAGTCGACATCCGGCTTGTAATTTAATAAAATCTTGATTGTGTTAACGCATAACGTTCTCCATCTTGTCAGTGGTATTTTGTCTAAAGCTCTCAACAAAAAATAACGAAAACGTACGCCTCATACAACATATCTTCCCTAATAGCGCGAAAATAAATTCTTGTTATCTCTAAGCATTATTTTTCATGTTATACGGACTATGTGCCTGCTTCTGGCTTATTTCGCAAGGGGCAGTGGTTTAAAATGGAATTGGGCCTATTTTTTTCGTTATATTCATCATTATCATTACCATTTCTGCTTATTTAGGCACATTCCAGCAGACCACGCGCATATGAATAAAATATTCTGTCGGGTCTTATCAGGGACTCCTCTTTGGCGGAGGTATCTTAAAGTACAGATCTTCTGTATTTTATGACGGTTTACGGTTGGGAAGGACCTTTCGTCAGAACTGAGGATGAAGATCCCCACATGTCTAAACTACCTCGAGTTTTTGTACTATAGATAACAGTAAGGTGTGTGGAGGAGTTTCATTTTTTGCTTGGTGCACTTGCTTCCAAATCGAGTTGGGAGCGAACGATCTTGGGTTGTTGAAATTTGCGAACGAGGGTGGAGTGCATTAGATATATTTGCATTTCCATTTACTGAGATTAACTCACCCTCGGGTTAACTCAAGTTAACTTGAACACTTGAGATTTTTTTATTGTCTCAATTCTAATGTTTTTTAAATTTTTGTTTCAGGTGAGTTGCCAACTTCATTCATATTCAACCCAATCAAGCACAGTAGTGAGTTATCAGATTTAATTACTTTTGGAATTATTTTTATCTAAATTGTATGGGGTCTTGTGATAACTTAGGTAGGGTGTAACCAATGTAATGGCAACGCAATGGATACGCTTTGCTCAACGCCTGCATTCAAAACCTGTAACCGAAAAATACAATGAGACTTTTGCGGGCAAAAGATACGACCACTTTTGCAACTTTAGGGGGGAAGCGTGGTAAATGTATGGCGGCCAGGCCTACGTCCCTTTTCTACCTTTGGGATAATTTATTTCCGGCCCCCTCGAGCGTCGTACGACTGGTCTCTCGTGCGTATTTCTACGCACGTCGCGCAACTCTGCTGCGTTCCGATACGTTTTGCGCCTGCATGCCTCGAGTTTTGTTTTCGGTCGATAACATCACAAATTTAAATTGCCCGCAGCCGCCAGCTAGAATTTTAATGAAATATTTAACTGGCGCAGTGACTCGCAAATATTTTATTTGTTTGTTGGGGAACTGAGAGTCGAAGGCCTAGATACACTTCATACAATTTGAGTTAGACTTAATTGAACACCACATTGGCGGTGGATTAAAATAATTAAGCGTCGTGTTTTCGAGCTGGACATGGCGACAAATGCGACTTCGTTACTCCTCACACACCTTATTTTCTCCATTGGGTTAATCGTAGGCGTCGTTAAGTAGTACCTGTCTTAACGAACCACTGTCTGACTTCTTCCCGCTGTCCGCAGGCGAGCTTCGATGCCATTAGTACCGCGTCGGGCGCGATAATTTCCTTCGAGAAGCCATGGGTTTATAATAAGCGACACACGTTCTACCTAACGAAATCAATAAGCGTGACAGTTGTGACACGTTAAAAGCTCTTCGCCTTGATGAACTCCACGTTTTGCATAAGCAAGCAACCAGCCATCGTCGGACGGAGACACTAATCTAATTTGTTAATTATGTAAGCTCGTCTATTGCGCTGTGATACCACTTAGCAATGCGTTATTAATGGCACTTTATTTAGGTTTTGATTTTAGACTTTAATTCCGGAGCGTCCATCGAACAAAATTAGCATTTGTCTTCAAATTAATTGATAACGAATAGCTAGGCGTAGGAATAAGTTATTGTTCAGAGTATTGTTGAGTGTGGTGACGAAGTGTTTAAAATTCATTATGTTGAAAAACTGCACTATAATACTTACTTTTTGTTTTTAGGTAAAACGTTTTTGGCATGTTTTTCGGTATTAAATTACATCATGTCCTAAATAATTTAGGTTACATTAAAAAACCGGGGACGGATGCGAAATATCTACCAGAATCACCTTGGCAAACATTTGAAATATTAATATCGGGCAATACTTTTACATATTTATTGATATCCAGAGATTTTAACTGAATGAGAGAGATACTTCAGATAGATACTGAAGAAGGCAACGTGCCGAAAACGTTTTACCTAAAAACAAAAACTAAGTGTTATAGTGCAGTTTTTCAACATAATGAATAAGTTATTGTTATTATGTTTTAGCAATCCATTAATAAACAAGGATTAGTGCGTTGCACATACGTGGTTTACTTCCACTGGAAGAAAATTTGCGCGGTGAAGAAAAACAGTTGTGCCTCTATGACCTGAATCTTAGCAACGTTAATTATTGTTAATATTTGTACTAGCAGCTGAGGAAAAGTTCATATTATTCAGCGGCATTGTGTAATTGATGTTAATTATCCTGCAAATATTTATCACGAAACTATAGTTGATTTAGAACTATTAAAATAACTTTAAAAATGTTGTACACACTTTCTAGTTTTTTTCCGGTTGTATTTTCTGTTTGTAGATTGTATTGCTTCTGTATTTAATACTGGTAGCGGCATCGTGGAAATCAAGTCACTTCTCCGAAAAATTCATTTTGTTTTTATTAAGTTTATTGTTATGCGGTGATTTATCGACGAAAGTACCTGCTTCGTTGCTCTCTGTACACGTCGTAACCTATACCGAACAACACAACGGCCTCCGAGTGCACTAGTGATTTATAAAACTTTTTCAATTTATTTCATTCGCTTTTTTACAACTTGAGACGCCTTCGTCCACGCCACTCACGCCGCATCTCGTTTTACGTTTTCGCGCCTCACAACCTCTCGACTCCAATACATTTCTCTCAAATAACAAAAGAAGGTAATGAGCTTTTCTCTTTCCTCTGCCAAGCGTCTTTATTTCGTTGCCTCAAAAAATCTCCTGCATTAACTGTCAACCAAAAGCACGTTTTCATAGAATATTGTAAAAATGCTACATTTGACGGATAATAGTTTCGAAAAAATTAAAAACGACTTTTTAATTCAATCGTTAACTTTGCCAACGCGCGAAGAATACTCTCGAATTTAATCTCTTTTGACTATCACTTTTGCGCACTCTTTTTTTCTCTCTTGTTCTGGAAACTTTGGCATTGACCGAAATTTGTAACAATAAAAACTGTACGAATTCCGACTGGTTGCGTTACAATGCCCTGGATAACTTACCCTTAGGAAAATTTAGCCGAGCACAATCTTTTAGGACTTTAAAAGAATTTACGCCATGGTTACTTACTTGGCTACTCTTTCTTTTTGCAAACAGGGATGTATAGCAAAACGGGGAAGTCAAAAATAACCAAAAGACGAATTTTGGGAATAAGGACAAACGGTAATAACTCTAGACGCCGGCTTTTTGTTCATCATTGTGCGGTTCTTTTACAGCTCGGCATTGTTGTTCGGGTGTTCCGTTTCCGGATGTATTTCAACCTCGACAATACTGCACAATACAAAAGTAGCCACAAGGGCGTTCGGTGTTGGATTTCGTCCAGAATTTATTGGATTATGAACGATGACAAAGCAGGAATTGCATCTTGTGCTGCCTATATTAAACCCACTTGGCCCAGTATTCAATGGCCCAGTATTGCGCACAGTGGTTCTCGACGTTCCTGTAATTCAGACCGGTTTCCTGGTGGTTCCGCCAGGCACTGATGGCAGCGGTAGAAGCTCATAATTCACAACACGCGCGGCAAAAGGCCGTTTTGCTAAACCGTTCGCCCGTAAAACTCAAATGGAATAGATGCTGCCATGGTGGCCCAACACATAACAAGTGCTTCTTCAACAAATAGCAAAACAGACACAAAACCCGCTGGTTGCGACTAATAGATGTGTGCATTATGGTCTAAGCGGGTAGTAAACTGGATGGATGGATTCTGGAAACATGCGGAGATAGATGTGGTACTAGGAGCCTTCTTTTCGGCTGAAATCCCGAAACATTTCCCTTTCATCATCGCGCTCATCATCATGAGAATACGCGGGACGCACGTACAAGCACTTTGTCGAGTACAAACAAACCGTGGCTTGTTGAAAACAAATGGAGAACATAAATTTCCCTTCATTTTGACAGTCTTCAATGTGTGCTATACTCGTCGGAATTCAAAACATTTACATAGGAACATTCCATTTGCATAGCTTCTAATTCACTTAACTTTACTGCACAATAGCCAACCAAATTACCTTGTTTGCCGTTTTTAATGGCAGATTATTAATAACGATTTATCAGATCATTGTTGGTATTTGTACTCTATACCGAGCTTCACAAACTGGGAACAAAGACAATAAAGCGAATCGACTTGTCTTGTCTCTTTACTTTGCTTTTCGCTTGGAACCCAACAGCCGGCAGCCAATCAGGCACGCTGATTTTTATCAATGCGCTAGGGCACCTTTGTCCTGCTTTGTGGGCTGCCATTAGGCTGCAGTCAACGCGTACCGTACACTTGTACAACATTATCACGCGCATTATCAGCTACCAGAACACTTGTTCCGCGCACTGAGGCAGCGAAAGGCTGCGAGTGGCTGAGGGTCGTTAGATGCACCTTAACGATTTTCCCGAGCGTCTCGTGGAAAAATGCGCCTGCAAATCGTGCGCGCAAACGGCGCTCGCTTTGTTTCGCGAAATTGGTAAGTCGTGCAGGAAGTCACCTGGCAATCTTGCGGTGGGTTTCATCTAGCTTAATAAATTAGCGGAGCTGCCAGTTAAGACGACAGTTTAGGAAATCCAGCAAGTCATCACGACGCAGCGTGCTGCATCAATTATAATCACGGCGTTAAGATATTAATTGAGGTAATTTGCGTTTTGAATACTTAAAGACTTAAAGTGAAAACTAAGTCTGCGCAGATTGAATAATAATAGCTGAGATTTCTTCGGAGTAGAAGTAGGAAAATGGGAGTGGGGAGGGAGATGTGAGGATTCTATTTTAGGCCGTTTCGTCTGCGATTTTTATTTCCGATATTTAAAAATAATGATATTCATATTGTTTATTTATTGCATTGGCGATACTCTTGGTGTGAGACGATGTTGTTATAGTGCGTGTGCTGGAAGAGTTGGCCGTTAAGATTGTGCTAACTTGCAGCACATCAAGAAGATATTTATGTTAGCGGACGCTGAGCTATCTAAATACATAAGATTCATTTTCAAGTACACTTCGTGTATCATATCGTAACTTTATTTCATGACAATAAAAGTAGAATATACGTACCGCAAGAAAACGGAGAACTTTAATTCCTCCATAAAGTAAACAAACAAAAATAAATTTATGTAAGCTCCCAACTTCTTCCCTAGCTAGCGTATTCGAAATATATTAGACATAATTTAAACATTTTACATTTTATACACATTGACTATTATTTCTTCTAGTTACTCACGAGGTCCACAACTAGTGTCTCTTTGCGAGCAAAACACTCACCGTGTTTGCATATGCTCTCATTCTATGCAGTGCTGTCGTCAGTGTTCTTCTCCGTGTACCCGCGCTATTTCTTGCGTCGGCAGTATTTCTGCACACGCGTGTTCCTGGCAGATTTATATTTATCTCGTTGTGCATGTCGCATCTTGCACGGCTGCGAAGAGAATGATGGGCCGGGAGCGTGCAAAAAGGTGTAACGCTTTCCTCTCGGCGAATATGTACATCCTGTTGGCTTAGCTATAGGGACGGGCATGAACCAGCATCCATCTGGGAGCAAGCTTAAAGTAGTTTGCTCTAGTTTGCTTACGGGTGCAGTTGAAGCGATCATAATGTGAGTTGATAGCAGTTGCAATTTACAATTGCATATGATACGCGCAAATGCTGCAGTGATATAAACGGGAGTTGTGTCGGTACATGACGGAATGATTGTGTAAATTAGATGTTTGGCGGCATGCAGTGCAGTTGTAGCAATTGTGTGTTTATAAATTGGATTTGATTTAATCCCGGATACTTTGCCTTTCAATGTCTTGTAATGGCCATCAGGTTCATCAATAATAATTTTCCATAAATGATTGCTTGTCAATTCACTTCTGTTTGCGAATATTCACATCAATTAATTATATTTTCTTTGTGCGCGCACGCAGCGTAACCGATTTTCATTAATTAAAATTTGCTCTTAATCAGCAATATTCCCATAAAGCATTGATAAACACTGCTGCACTCGATTACAAAGTCACTCATCAGTTTCCCACTATTGCTCATGCATTAACGGTGACATTAATTGTTTATTTTAACATTTGCGTCTCATAACCGAGGCCAGGCGGACAATAAAAATTGTGATTGCATTAAATATCGTTACTAATTAAGTCCACATTGCAGGAATACCACATTATTGATCGGGTTGTAGATTCATTTAAAATGCATTTACGTTGACTGACTGCAAATAAATTATCTTAATAATTGTTGTTTACTGCCACTGCATTACAAAATTGCTTACAAATATTGGAATTATTTTAATTGACGATAATACTATGAAGACTGCTGTTTAAATTTTGCAAAGTTTTAATTAATACCGTTAATAGCCCGGTTTAAAGTATTTGATTTAATTCAATTTGCACGGTCTTTCATCGCAGCGCAAATCCTGCAGTCAATGTAAGCAAATTGGATTTCACACTTTGCTACCTCAGCTCTAACACATTTCGCGACGATTAGCGTTTTCTCATCCTATTATTGATTTGTTTATTCGGCTCATACGCCGCTTTGCACTTGTTTGGTACCGGCTGGCTCTTTGTCGCGACATACAATCTCTTCGGCAATTGTTTGCGAACGCTGAACGTAAGAGATGTTAATTAAATCGCCATTGTCATATTCCAACGTGCTCAATAGATGATATCTAATAGGCAAATTGAAATTAATGGAAGTCTGCCGCACAATCAACAATCGCCGAGCCTGACATTGAAGTAATTAGAAAGTGAAAATATGAAGCTCAAATAAATGTTTATTACGGTTCATGTGCAGACGTGCGTGACGTTAAAAGCGCCCGAATATGTTGGGCTAATTGGCAATTTCCGATAGGCGCGTCAAATAAGCTACGCGTCCCGACGAAGGGTTGCTAATGGGGTCACTCACTCGTCTCACGTGAAGCGCACTACTGCAAAGTGACCCCGACATGTTCAAGAGGCAGGAGAAGTATGCTTGCGTCAGAAACTGCGGTACTTGATTTGGTTCAAAGTTCATATGAGGCGAGACGCCAGTAAATCATGTGCGACCTATTTATCGACTTCTTTTGTTCGGGTCTTGCTCACGCTGGACACTGCATGTTTATGCAACGCTCGCAATAAATTTGCTCATGACAATCCGCGAATTGGGTGACTGATGTCAATTTTCTTTCATTCTCCCTGCGCCTCAATTATCCTGCGCGCGTAAATGGAGCCTTTCAATCATATTTTATCAGGTGTCATCAAACTAACATGCTTTTTTGTTTTAGGTAAGTGAAGCAACTTGCACCTCGTCTTCGTCGTGCAAATCGATTTGACGCCGGGGAAGACGCCGTGGCAACATTGATTTCGCGCTCACCTCATCATTTTTCCATACCTGTGCGCCCTTTTTGCGCGCGTGAGTCCACAAAAATCTCTCTAAGCTTGCCATAGCTACGCCAGGATGAAATTCCTCAAGAACAGTAAGTGCTCTTCTAACGTTTTTCTTTCTTTTATTTTTCCGCGCGCGTCGTAAAAACGGCGGAAATGTTATACAAACAAACTGCCGCCCGGCCCGAGGAGAGGGTTGCATACGACCCACTTGCATATCAAATCGTCGACGTACGGATTCAATTTGGTACATGATTTGCTGCCAAGTTGTTTGGTTTCGTGCATTGCGAGCGCCAAGTCTTTAAATATACACATTCGCATATTTTGTGTGAAGATACAAGGGGAGGTTATTTATTTAGATTCCCTCTAAATAACGAGAAACATTGTGGAACCTATGTTGATGTCTTAAATTCTGGAATAATTTGTTTAACATGAAAAAATATGCTACTGACTTTCTTAGCGTGGTTCGTGCATGGAAAGTTTAATATCCTGTCGTTTTGAGGACAAAGTTTAAATGTATTCCACTTGAAATTATCATGAAACGAAGCAGTTCAAATGCAAACATTTGCCGTGAAAGAATCGAAAAAGTCTGCGATGTCAAACAGCTTCATTCTGAATGCAACGCGACGGCAATCGTGTAAGAACTCAACTCGGAGACTTACTAGCAACTGTCTGCATTTTCAAAATTACGAATACTATTCCTAATTTTCGCAAATTCACTCGGAAAAATTCTTTTTGTCGTCTAAGAAGTCTAGTAGTACCAGTTTAGTACTTCATTATTAATTTTAAGAATATCAAGGATATTTTGCTATTCGATCCCGACAGTGGTCGTTCTAGCATCTCATCTTCCCATCTCATCGGAACGTTCTCTGCTTGATATTCTATGGACGCGCGGTTGTGGAGCATGGCGCATTTCATTTTCACGCTCTTAATTCAATTTGCCGTCCGTCTTTGGGAGTCCTTTACTTCTGCCTTCTTCTTCCTGTAAACTCCAGCCACCATCTAACAGACCAGAGCTTTAGCTGACTTTGACTCCAAGTGAATCTGTGTACATAAGAATGGTCATAAATTTCCGGAAACTTTAGACTTTTTAATGAAACACAAGATGCACAGACTTAAAGAAATATTATATAATTCTAAAAGTTTACCAACGCTTTTGTTCGCGTGCGTTCTAATAGAGGTCGCGCGCAGTTTCTCGGATTGCGAGCGTAAATCCTTCACGGAGTTTCAATTTCCTTTTATTTTAAATGATTGCACACATTAGTCGCTGCGAATGAAGCAAGCTGCAGCTTTAATTTGCGTCGCACTCAGAAAGGAAGATAGTATTTATTTAAATCAGCTTCGTCCTCGCTTTGGCTTTGCCATTTTAGGATTTGCAGTGTGATATTCTTCACACCCTTAGAATAAACATTTCTAACAGTGAAACGTAATTTGTAGCGGACAAAATTTACACAGTGGGAGAAAGTTTGAAATTCAATTTGCTTAAACTGAATAACAAACCGCGATATATAAAACGGAGTTTGTTTGGTGTTGTTCTGTATTTGATGGAGTGGGATACAAACCAATCTGGGGAGCGGGAGCGATGGATATAACTTCAAACTAAAGGTTTAGTTTTTTCTTTGTGCTTTATTTTCTGGGGGTTGCAACTTTAGTTTGTTGTTTATTTCTTCTAAGATAACTAGTTTATTATGGTTATTGTTTCAAGCGCTAACACAATGAGAACAAAATGGAATTATTGTGAGAATGGATAACACTTTGTGAAGTTCCATTTCGATACCAATGAAACTTTTTGTAGAAGTAATTCCGAAAATTGTCAGCAGTAGTATTGTGTAAGTTTGTTCCAATTTAATTTAATATAGTTTCTAGGAAATCCATGTTTTAAAAGTTTATTTTCCTATGTAGTATATAGTTTCAGTTTAGTTAAACTACTTGAAGCATCTACATTTTGAGTTGCTAATGCCTGGAAAACAAATATTTGGGGAAATAAAGTGGCACGCTGTGAACGTAAAAAAGCAGTCATTTATTATAATAATTTCTTGTTCTTTCACTGCCACCTCCGAAATTAGGCTTACCGTATTGGTTTACGACACGTATAATTTTTTTATATAGTAATTAACATTTCAGAACATTCACTATAAATATAAGCCGCCTGCGCTATTGACACGGGCAGGGGAGCGAAAAACCTAGTCAAGAGCTTTGACCTTTTCTCTTTGTGCAGCTTTATTTACCATTAGCATTTTGTATCGGCGCTTGTAAAAAGTTATAAAAATGTCACAATTTATTTCTTTCCTGTACATAACTTAATCCTGCACTAAAATAGATGCCCTTAAATTTTACTACAAGTTCAGCTGGCAGTTACGTCCGATTTCCATGAATAACATCATCATTTCGGTATTTTCTCGAATTTATTTATATATTGTACTCTTTCATTTTATTCGTTTACCGTGTAAGCTCGCCATTTTGCTCAACCAGTTTCAACCCGGGGCTTCATTACTGAACGCATCTAGTGCGTCGAGTCGCAAATAAAGTAAGCACATTAACCAAGGTTAAATTGAACCATTAAATGCTAGAAAACATCGTGTCCGTTTGGTTGCGTTTGACTCTTTGAGGATGAGATTTTCGCACGGCACGCTTCTGGAGTAATGATGGCAAAAGGACAAATTTTAGACGTTAATGATTTCCTGCTGACAAGCCTGATGACGTGATGTACACATGATATATGAATATGTAAGCAATTTATTGACTAATAGCAAAAAACTTACAAAAAAATTAATTACCACTAATAGTGATGCAGATCTTGAAACATCAGAAATGTTGATCAAAGATGATCGCGTAGCGATGAGGAAAGCATTTATCGACACATAGCCAGAGTGATATCACTCATCGATTTTAATGTTACACCTTAAACTTATTCGATCATGCCCACGTCACATCTAAAGCTTGGGCCTGGCCCCGCGATGGGTATAATTCCACGTTGAATGCTCCAGTCGCAGGTTCGCCGGCGTCGGGCGCGGTGCACTCCTGCAGTTCGCGTGCGTCGAACATATTCTCACAATACCCATCGAGGTACGCGCGGAAGCCCGTCTACCCATCCACCACACATGCATTCATATGTGCTTGCTTCGTGTACGTGCAGTGCTGTAATACGTGCTTAAAAATTAAAAAAAAAAAAAGTGAGTAGACCACAATCACACGTGTTTGGTGCTTGCCCATTTTCCTCGACGGTGGCGAATTCTTGATGATTATTTTGAGACTACCGTATTCTCCCTTTCGAAAACCACAGGACGATATAAAATTGAATTAGCTATTTCTTCCACTAATTGCGAAGTATTAGTTATAAATAGTATATTAAGCAGTTTAGGGTCGTTATAGGATTAAGTGGGTTCTAACTATTTTAAGACCATTGAAGTGATGATGAGGAAGTTTCTTGACTTCTTTCTCGGTCTGGTGCATCTTTATTATTGCATGTGTGCTATCCATGCATGCAGCACGATTTTTACTTTGACCTCACTTAACTTCAGAATATGACAAGAAGTGACTTCTCCTCATTTGTTTTTTTTTTTTTTGTGCGTGTGTGTGTTGGTTCACGTCACGGTTGATCTCTAGGTAATAAGTTCTCCACCTGTAATTTATTTTCGACTATACCTTTTTGATAGCTGGATGCGTTGTGGTTTTTCATCTTTTGACTTATTTATTATTGCCTGGTCTTTCTTTCTTTGTTGCGCTACTGCACATTCAGGCTGCTCTTGGTGCGTCAACAGAATTCTGTGTCAGGAGGAAATTTCTATTATGCGTCATTTGCACTTACTTTATACGTTTCCGAGCATATATTACTGTTTGGCTTTGGTGTATATGGAGTGTTACCCTTTTAGATTCCAGTAATTCAAATGTCATTGGAGTTCAGTTCTGGATACGTTATGACATTTTAGAAAATTGGACATTTTTATTCTATTCTATCATTTTCTAAAAGAAATGCGGCGAATTGTTGACGAGTTTTCTATATTTAGTCATTGTTAAACTTTGATATTAATTGCTCAGACACAATAGTATTATGAAATTTATTATTCGCGCAATTGTTGAATTAAATTGTTTATAGACATTTTAGTCATCGAATTTTTTTTAGCAAAATGATGCAAACGGTTTTGTCACAACCATATACAAATGAATTTCAAAAGCAATAAAACTATAAAATTCTATAATTAAATTGTTTAATTATTTCACGTTTCAGTTTATTCACCAGTTTCTAAAACACTACCAAGTCTATTGTTCAATTTGAATTATTCCAATTGACGTAAATTTTACGCCGCGTTTAATAAAACTCAATTTAAACCACCAAAGTGCATTACATTGCATGCGCATTGTGATAATTTTAAAGGCTCTTGCAAAGTTGCAGATAAGACCGGGAGATAATTAACGACTTTCGTCGCAGTTGTGCATTCAAAATGCGCACTGAGTGCACCATTTCTGTGCTTAATTGTTGCTTTTATGATAATTTTATTACTCTGTTGTGGGATATAATTGTATTAATGAACGATATTAACCTAGTTCAGAATTAATTTCTATTTCATTGCCACTTTCTGTTTTGGTACGTCGCAAAAACACAATTAAGTTTAGTCTAATTCGGATTTATCTTGCTTATCGCAGCAGTGTGGGCATGATTTCTAGATGTGCTTTATTAAGTTCTTTGTTCCTCTAGCTGCGTACTTAGAGCTTCCAACAATCATGTTTATTACATATTTCCTTTTTAACGCGCATTTGAGAGAAAACTGGCGAGAAGTAGGATAGTTTAGGTTAGCTGATGCATAACTTTGGAAATTATAAATCTATTTAAACGAGGAAGACATTAATGTGAAATTACACGTGTACGCGGCTCACAACGCGGTGCGGTCGTTGATAATTATCAAAAATCGTAGGTCGGTGCTGAAACTACGAGACATAGCACTTAATTTGTGATTTGTTATCAAATGATATTCAAAGTTATGGAAATTTCGATATAAAACAATCGAAAATATATTTTTCTACTTGGAAAGACTAGAAAAATGTAAACAATATTCATCTATCAGTTTTTATTTTGTCTTGTCTTTTAATAATTATGTTTCTGGTACCACAAAGCACAAAAGCTCACGCACATTATGTATATTAAAGTGCACATGTCTCATCCAATCGTTCACACTCTCATTCGATGCAGTGCATCGTCCAAGCCCGCTGTGGAATAATAGTCGGCTCCGCACAACGTATAATAACGCAAACAATTGACCATTTAAAAAGGCCCAACGAAAGCGCATGGAAATTTCAATGACGCCCAACAATGGCCGGGTTGGAAAAACGAACAGTTTTTAAGTGCGTAGGCATCGCGACCATAATAAACATACGTTTGGCGCATTTGACATTGCACTTTGCAGACGCGGTTGTTTTGTTCCGCGTTTGTAATTGTGTTTGTCATGTGTGAAGGGTTTATTCGTGCGGGTTATTATTATTACCCATGTGTGTTCGCGTCGTCGTTTTCAATCAAGGATAATGCATTAAAATTGCCTGCATTAGCGTCTCAGGCAGATGCATTTCGCATGTCTATTTGCGCCTTCAACATTTTGCAAGTCATATAAAATCTTACAAGCGTGATATTCACCTGACAGGGATGTTAAAACAAACAAACTGAATAATAAACGCGTAAAATGAATGAAGATATGATTGTCTTCAATGGGGATTGAACAGGAAAATTAAATTTTATATCATAAATTAAAAGCCGTGACGTTCGTTTTCGATGTCTAGAATGCTTTTTATGTATATTATTACATGTCGGGAACATTTGTTCCAAATGTAATATTTGTCCAAATCTCTCCGCTGAGAATAATTTTCGTGATCATTTGCACTCGAAGAGAATATCGCACCGAAGGAAAGCCAACAGGTGGGCGAACACCTTATTTGAGCACCACATATGCATATTCGCTTGGTTCTCCTCGCCTCTCCAGCGAGGTGGTACGAAGTCGTGCGCGATATTACGTGGGTTCGGGAATATTATATCGTACCACTCACATCTTGTACCCGAGAGAGTCGGCCATGTGTTGGCAACGGCAACACTTGGGAGAACTGTACTCACACGTTTAAGGTCGGTCGCGACGTGCACACTGCATCCAGCCTCCGGCCCGATGCTTCGGAGTCTCGCGAATTTGTCCAACTTCCACGAATCCGCGAGCCAATCGCCAATTCATGAACACTTGCGAGCAAATTTTCTAGTTCCGCGCAGTGTAACACGCAACGTGGCAAATGTGCAACGCCAAGTGGGATAGGGCAAGTTAAAAGATGATATTGTGAAGATCCCGGACTGTTTTAAAACCAAACAACGGAAATAATTAAGAGATTTATGAATGGTAATTTTATTTTCACCATTTCTCATTTGCGTCAGTCATTAAAACTTGCTAGCGCACTAGTGCTCTATTAATAAACTTTAGAAGTTACACGGCTGAAGAGGAGGAACTTGCTGTTGAAACTAAATATGCACGACTTTTTTTTATCATTATCATTCATTACATTTCATGTCTTGTTGACGCGCATTGCTCTTGAGGACGCCTAGGCGAGAACGAATTCGATGTTTACGGTGAAAAACTCCAAGTACTGAGGAGGATCTTGTATCGGCTAAAAATACGTTCATCGAGACGGCATCGTCATAAACGCCATGCATCATGTAATATGAACGCTGTGGAAGACAAGGACACGCATAAAAACGGTATGCGAACTCATTTTCAGTTCGCAGCAATTAGTAACTGTTTGACTAATTAACGTAATTACACTCAAGCACGGCAAAAACGTAAGGTGCATCTTACACTAAAGGCTTTGAAATAATGCATTGAAATGCAAAAAACTGAAATAGGCTAAATTGTGATATTCTGCTAAGTTAACTTAAAGGATCGTATCTTAAAATGAGTTACTTATTTAGTATTATCCCATTATTTGTAGCCTAGCATTACGATATATTAGAATCTAACTGTTTCGGCAACCATTTCCGGGTCTCTATTTCATGACTGATCGTCTTAGTGAGTATTTCGATGTTTATTGTAATGAGAGTCCGCGCGGATATGCCAAATGGGTGTCGAGAACCCAATTATAGATCAAAAGAATAGAGGACGCAACGCACTTATTTACCTTGTGCCGTGATGATACCGCCACGTAAACGCAATTTTCTCCGTGGTTATTTATATAAGTGTGCACGATTATGAATTACACACGCCGCACTATTTTCGTAGGCTTTGCACCTCGTAGCATAGGAGGAGATTAGAAGCGAGACGAAATGAGACATTTTGTCGAAGCGCTTCCTGTTGCCCTGCGCCTTTTTGTTTGCGCTTCACGCAACCGTGGAAACGGAAAACCTAGCTACAGCCAAAGAACACATGAATTCGTAACATTAGACGGAGTTTTTCTTGTACTGCCCTCCTCGGCTGCTCTTGGTCTGTAGTTTGATGGTGCTACATCAAACTATGCGTGTTTTGGGGCGATGTAATCTCGACATCTAGCGCCAGACATGCGTTTTATTGGGTATGTTTGAACGGCGGAGAGATTACTGAACCCGATAATTTACGTTTTATCGATTCGGGATCGTTTTGCTGTCGATTGTGTAGTTATCCGAGATCATCGTTTTCATTACGGGCGCGAATGGCTGCCGTCGTTGTTACAACGTCGTAAACGTACTCGCATTGCGTGCATGTATTGCGGCACATCGTCAGAACATCCATATTTATTTATCCACACACGTTATCTGTAAATTGACTCTGGAGCGGTGTAAATAAGGCGAGAGATTTGAGGTGATCATATTTGCTAGACACTTGTGAGTGTCGATACCGAGAAGTCATCCATTCTTCTCACCGCTGTTTATGTTAGAAGTGCGAGTCATAATTGTGTAAGGTATCGTGGATCATTTAGTGGGCACTTCTGTTATTATCTTTCATGTGGCCCAACCCTAAAGCACGAAGGAGTTGATAAAATTGATGCAGGTTGATTATGAAACTATAACCCCGTTATTATCGGGATAAGTATATTGTGACCTAGTGCGTGGTGTGTTATTATTCAGATTTACCTGATCACTATGTGTGCGTTCATCTTACCACGAGTTGGTTGATAATTAATTGCAGCATGTTACTACTTTGGGCTATAGTAGTAAAGAGTTGTTAAAATTACTTAACATGAACTATTGCGGCTTTCATGCATCTTAGATGATTTCTTGGTATGTCTGGGGCCGTTATATAATTGAAATAATTATCACAGTTTTCTTGCAATCGAATTTATTTTGAGTTTATTTTTTATGAATAACTAAACTTAATCACTGCTTTTAGACCCTAAATTTGAGATGCTGTCATAATTGCAAACATATATCCTCGATGAGTGTTTCAAACTCTAAAATTAACCTTTAGCTAATTATCGCGCAAAATAAGAATTCCTCACAGTCGCTGGTTCAAAAATAGAATTACCACTCAATTTCCTCACTTATAATTCTTCTTCTATAGTTGATGACAATGCTGATCGTGGAATGAATATTCGATTATTGGGCGTGTCATAAACCAAAGTGTTGAATTTCCTCAGCAGATGAACTTTAAATCTCACTTAATTTCCGCTTTGCTCGTGGCCAGTGCGTGCGGCCTGTTCAAAGTGCAAACGACAATAAAGGCTAACTGTTAAACACGCTGCAAATAAATCGCACTCTACGACGACTTGGTTCAACCGGCATAACCTCAATTGAAAATGGCAACAATGTGCTTTGGTCCTCCGCCTCTTCCACCCAACAAGAAGTCCATACTGTCACACACGAACTACAACAATGTCAATCGCGGCCGCAAGACTTGTCTCCACTCTTCGACGTATCAAAGCTTCCAAGATCCGAGTGAAGATGCACTCGACATTTTGTCAACTCCCGACAGCCAGTCAAAGAAAAACTGGACGAAAAAAGAACGAAAAGAAAAGCGACCGCGGACACGAAGCAGTTGCTCTTCTTATGGATCGAATGGGTCGTTGAGTCGATTCAGTTTTGTTGGTGGCAACAATAACAACAGCAAGAATGGCAAAGCGGAGATGATGACAAGGAGTCACTCCGATAGCAATTTGAATCAAATTGATGATGTGCCAACTGGCGAGATGAATACAATGACCATCAATCGGTACATCAAAGTATTGAGCGGCAGTTGGAAGAACCTCCTGAATTGTAAGTGTTTTGTTTCGGTTTGGTTTTGCTATAACCAGTTGGCTAACACGACTTGGAGCTAATTAAAACGCGCGTTATTCGCGCGCACAAAAGGATCGGGACAAGTTTAACCTAAAATAACCGCGTAATAATCGTAAATAAGGGTAAACAGACCTGGTTTGCAGAACGTAGTAATTTTGCGTCCGGAGGAAAGTCACGTTTTGGTAGTAAAGCGTTTCTAAATAAATATACACAGTCGCGCGACACTGGCAAACGATTATTTAAATAGGGCATAACATTTAAAAAACTGCCGGAAAAAAGTAAACGCTTTACTAAATAAAGTTACAACCATGCACATAATCTGGCAACATATTGAAGATTGAAGCAACTCACTTTGAGATTTCCATTTTGTGTTCCAAATTGTTCTTCTGGAGGGGTTTTAAAGAAGGAAATTTCCCATGACTGTTTGCACACTTTTTTGCACCCTAAGTAAATATCACTGCTAATAATAATAAATGTTGAACTTGTGCAAATACCAATGATGTCATCTCTTGTAAATATGACCCCGAAACTACAAGGAATGCACTGTATCTGAGCGCAAATTGTCGTGACGTGGACTTTTCCAACTACCGTAATTACTTCTATAAATATTGGTTTAAAATTACCCTCACCGCTTCCTACAGTTTTTTGTTTCTTGCCTTTGACTGATGTTTGCTGCAAATTACTTTCGCCTGTCATGTATACTTTAAGTCTTCATCTTTACAACTCAAGTTGTCAGTCAATGCACATTTCTTAAAAAGAATAAAGATTTCCCAGGAGAATAATGAATCTCGACTTGGTTACAATTTACGATTGATATACACGTTTTTCTTCTTTTTTCTTTTAAATTCTTTTGTTGTTTATTGGTGAGTTATATGACATGCGTCGTTGGAAATTTATGTTAATTACGTGGTCCGGAAGGTGTGTAAATGTAAATCTTTGATGCGAAGGGATAATTATAGGGTTGAAACTAATAGTCACCTATTAGAATCACGTGTGGTTTGTCCAGGTTCATGCCTGAGAGTCGAATTCTCACATTCACACTTAATGTTGTTTTATTGTGCGCTGGTTGTGTTCTGAAAGGGTGAATTGTTTCCATACTGCACGACCGCAACCACCCACGATGAAGGGGAATATGTTAATGCGTGAACTGGGCGTGTGCCATATTTTAAACCTATTCTTATAAGCCTTTGTTAAGGCACTATTTTGCTTACGTAATTCAATAAGTTGTATTTTCATCATTGTCATATTGGGAATTATATGCTCTAACAAAACTGAAATAGAAACAGTAATAACAGAAAAAAAATCTTTTCGTTATCTTTTATATAACGATTCCCAAAACGTGAATTTCCCTGCGAATTTTCTTTTGCATAATGCGATCTTCCCTCATAGATAGATACCATCTCCTTGGGCGTCGTATTGCAAACGAGCGGAAACTGAAGTGAGAAGGAAAAAGCACCCGAAAAAGCTTTATTCGAGATGGAACCATTTCAAGATCCTAAAGTATAATTATTATGTAATCACCATTTATTTTCAAGTGATGCGTCTCCTCAACTCGCATCTCTTTAAATGATCATTCCATGCGGCTTTGTAACTGGCTTATTTAATTTACAAATAAATGATCTTTATATGCCATCTTGACCATTTCAAACTTTCAACCTAATTTTGGAACTGTGCTTTCAATAATTAAAGTCATGGTTATTAATTGACACCTGACTCTACGGATGGAGCACTGTGCAGAGAATACAATAACGTGTCAAATTGTGCGCCTAACAATTTCAACCAAATTTCTGAGGCAGGAGGACAGGCTAATTGTTAAATAACGCAAGCAATTATGTGTTATTTGAATTTATTTGACACTCTTATTTAGAAATTGTATTGTTGGTACTTGGCTGATATTTGTTCAGAACTTTTGAAATGTATAATAAATTGGCAAAGTTGTTCCGCGTTAATTGTACGTAATTTATCTCTGCTGATTTGCGACGGTCATTAATTAAAAAAAATTATTTGCGCACAGCACGATTCACGCGGATTGCAGTCACATTCGTTGTCCTATCGTACTGCAAAACGTCATGCGCTGTAAACACGACAGCAACTTTAACTTTTTCCACCATCGTGCTTATATTAAGCTCTACGTCTTTGGGCCTGAGGATGTCGGTACACGACTCTCACGACGACGCAATGATTAATCTGAGAATACGCCATTAATTCAAACGCTGCTTGATATTAATTAATCATACAACTTCTTGTTTTTAGTTATCTGGTGGTTTTAAGAAACCACTACGACATAATATCCGCATTTTCTGCGAGAACATTTTCCAAGTATCTGTTTTATGATGTTTGATATTTGCGTGGCAAACCACATTTTCATTCTTTGCATCTGAATAACCGTCAAATCGGTTATCAAACTGTAACAACTGAGTTATTGGCCGACATTTAACGCTCGTTGCTGAATGAACAAATCAATTCATAGTTGCGCGAGCCTTTTATGCAATAATGCAACGAAATCGGCACTCGTATGATGAAAGAGCAACTGGTTGCTTTGACTCGGTGTACGATTTAATAGCCAGCATAATCGATCGGCATTTATCCGCTGTTTTATGAATGAATAATGAATGAATGGTGCCTGATTTTTAATAAGCGCCTTGAATGAATTGCAAATTATTGGTGGAGCTGTGGTCTTGAATCACAGCGCATACGGCGCGGCGCGCTTTTACTATTAAGGAAATGCTCGTAGGCAGCTTTCCACTCCGGCTGGCATTTCGTAAAGCGATCTTTTCAACGACATGTTGTGTATGTGCTTATTGAACACTGTTGCTAGCTGCGAGTGAAGCCCACTGCATATCCCTGACCACAAGAAGAATTTCTTGATTAGAATAATGTTTTAGTTTCAAGTAATTTGTATTTAAATAATATTTTAAGTGATTTAAAGTTAGATATGCCAAAAGAATAAGTATAAAATTGAATAGTCACAGTAGTTTAGATATAATCAATTTAACCAAACATTCAATTAATTATCGCGTGAAATAATTTTCATCTGCTGGTAGAGGTGTTGCTGTAAACAGACATCTTCGTGCGAATGATTAATTGAGATTGTGGCTTATCTTAAACAGAAACATTGAACTGCCGCTTATCATTTAAGGCTCTTCAACTCTCACCAATTAGAGAAATCTAGCAGATATCGACTAATTAATTAAATTACATTCAATTTGACGTCAAATAGATGACTGTAAACATCGGCAATAACAATAAATCCTACAATTATGCAAACAGCACAACTATGATATTCATAAGTGAATTACGTGTAGGATTTTTCACTTGTCCGGATTGTTGTTCTTGGGCTCGGCTGAAAGAAAAAGGTCGCGCCGAGTGTGTTGGTGGCAGAAAACCATATGGTCGTTTTCAACAAGCGTCTGCGTACCTTACAAGAACTGCACAGGATTTACAAATATATTTTAATGTGTCTCATTTATCAATAGTTTTAAAAATACGTTTAAACGTTTATCTTTAAGCAAAGGTTGACATATTGGTGCATTTAAAAAATTATTTTTCACTCTCAAACAAATTGATTGTTGTTTTTCTTCAATTTATAAATTAAATATGTTTAATGCACTTTAAAAATATCAACTCCTTGGAAGTGAAATTTGTGTACAAAAACAACCATTCCGTTTGCTCTGTAATTAATGTCCGTTGGGCAAGTGAGTTGTACTTGTGTTCACCGCAGAGTTAAATTGGCGCCGGTCTGACCGACACACGGTTGCATTCTTCTATCGTGGGCGAAGATATTAAATTGTCTTGCGTCACTTCTGTGGAGCCGTCCATGCGATCACCTGCATTTTGGATTACTCAAGGGTTTACGCATGGAAATATGAACTTGAGATTAAGTGTTTACGTCGCGGTGTTTGCAGCATAATCCTGACATTGTATTTTACAATCGGGTGAACGCTAAACACACCTGGTTTATTGGAATGAAGCTAGTAGCGACAAGATAATATGGCGCCAAACAAAACACTCTAAATCACGAAAGTTGTTAAGATACTGATTGCTTCCATGCGCAACAGAAATTTCCTCTGCACTAACTTACTTGAAGTCGCTCTAATAGTTCAATCTCCTTTTGCGGCTGATTAGGCTTTGTCTAGTTGGGCAACAGTTGCGCCTAGTTGTTCAATAACCATCAACGCTAACCACTTGTTTCTTATTCCGGTGGATAAATGGAAGTAAATGTGGAGCAGTCGCGCCAATAGTGGAAGTACCCACTATTAGTAACAACCGCCAGTAGTTCGCATTCGCCAAGCGCGATGAACATCATCAGCTAATGTGCTTCTTATGTATCAACACAGGCTACATAAAATACATGAAATCCAGATCCACATGATTGCTTCCAGCGCAATGCACTCAATGTGATATTTACCGGGTTCAATCTCCTACAGCTTAATTTTTCTTAGGAAACTTTTAATTGCCAATTATAGAAATTATTGAAAGGGGCTCTAACAAAAGAAATCTTTAGTTATGACTAGTGACGTCCAGCGCATTTGATTGATCGACTTCCGGCGAACACTCCCATTAGTACCATTGTGCATTTCATTACGTTTCATTATTTTACTTTGCCACCGGAATCACAACACGGAATACGAATGCTACGCGGAATGAGCTCGTTTATCATGCGGTTTAACTCTACATCTAGACATACTTTATACATGTTATCACATAATGCGTCGTACGCTGCTGCCATACCAATCGCGGCATGTTTAATTACGTTTCGTGTTTGGATGTGACATTGTGCAGACGTTGTTTCATGTTGATGGGCGTAGTTAATGTGACTGTTTTTGTTCTAGTGGGCGGTATGTCGCGACCGCCAAAGCCAGCGGCGACGGCCAAAAAGGTCGCGCCACCAGCAGTGCCGCACGAGTTCCGGCATTCCGGAAGCTCATTCGGATCGGCTGGGTATGCGTCTTCCGAGGATGCCGGATTCCTGGCACCATCAGAGCCACCAGGAGTGCCTAGAGGTATGTACTCATTTGATGTATATGCTGAACAATTATAAACAATAACAATTTACTCTCTACCATCCACATAAAGTGGATTCCTCTGCATTTAAGAGCGTATCCAGCTCAGCATTTTTTACTTTAATAACCGGTAGCATTTGCATCATGTGAAGGTTGCAGCCGGCTCCTGAATTTTTCTTCCATAGACAGTTACAGTTTAATTCGAATCAGTTTATACACCGATGCTGCTTGAGAAGAAATTATAAAACCCGCCGGGCATCATCCGATCATGGTCGCAATTCTCGTCTTCCTTACCCTTTGTTCGAAAGCATCTCAGGGTTTACTTTGCCTCTTTTCTGAGCATTTTCTATTATTATTATTTATTGGGCTTTAAAAGAACTACGACAGGTAGTAGACGTATTAGGCGTAGGTATAAAAGGGAATAAACGCACGTCCTTGGCATAATAATGCCTTTTCATTAAAAGGAAAAGAATATCCCCGGCGGCGAATCAACGTTGACTCGAGTTGATGAGAGGTTCTTCGAGATGCACAGCGATGACATCAAAGCCAAGCTCGATGCGCTTTTGTAGCCGCGTCGAAGTAATGCACATGCAGTTTCTCGCTTTACACCGGCGCAGTGGCTGGAAAAAATCACCAGATTCAACTGATGCCAATTTACCTCGAGATTGTTGTCGCCCCAGGACACAATCTTCAAGCTTTATTGAGCAAGAGGTAACAAAGTGAGCAACGCAAATCAAGAATTTATTTTAGTTAAGTCATCTACCTTGGAAAGCTCAGAGCTAGTTTGGTTCCAACATTGATTCTCGTGATATTCACCCACGATTTTATCTGATATTTAATTGTCGCTAAGTAAATATGTAAATTCCTTTTCATAGTTGTCCTGGCTTGATTAATATATCAAATCTTTTAGAAAGCTTGCCAGCTTGCAATTTGCTGTCTGGATTCCCAGATCGTTTTCCTTGTTGGCGTCAAGAAATGGAATGTGGGTTTTGTCGTTTAGTGATTGATTGCAGAACATTTTTGTTCAGGCGCGTTGTTAACTGTTAGCTCGAAGAAAGCGTCCCTTCCCTTCGCTCGACAGCAGTCATTTGCTCCACTATTATTTCAGTTGTGCAGTATTCTCAGCGATGTATTGGCGCCTCTATATCAATTCCACCGCCTCAAACCGGAATTGCAGGATGTAGCAGGCAGCGCATGGAAGTGAAAGGAACAGTAGTCGATTGATAACTATTATGTGTTAGCCACTATTTCAACCTCACAATCATTGAATGGGACTAATTTTATATATCAATCACTTGTGCGTTGTCCAGTTGCACGTTTATAACGCTCATCTCTTATTGTTTTTCCGATGTCTGGCTCAACGAAGGACTAGTCAAAATAAACATAATGATCACGCGATAGCAACTTAACGATAAAAAGTGGACCTTAATTGTTTTTTGAAAGGTTGCGGTTGTTTTTAACTTGTTGGGTAACTTCTTCATTTCGGTTTTTTGCCAACGCATTAGTTTCTAGTCATTCGGGAATATTCGAAAAAGATGAAAATCGTATCACGTTAACGGTTTGTCAAGATGACATTCGTCCACTCTTCGTTTTGACATAAAGGACATAAAGCGACGAACCGCTTTTTCTTGATGGTCGAAGCGTAATGGAAGATTGGATTGCTTTTAGCCTGCGATACCACCAGCATCATAAATAAAAACCCATGCAAAATATAGCAATCCACGGAGAGTCTTTCAGTTTTATTTCATGCATTTTTTAGATGAAGTGACATTGCTAAAGCAGATAAAATCTTCGCTCGTCTTGCATTGAACGGTTGTTGAATTTACAATATTGCTGCGGCAATTTTTTTGTTGTTTTTATCTCTTAAAATTCATACAGGCGCAGATATGGAAGCAATGTGCAACTTTACGCCTCACGACCTTTACAAATATTTGAGGAAGACATATTTCAATTGATCTTGTGCATTCCTGTGAATCAACAATCATGATGTTTGTCTGTGTGTCTGTTTTAAACTGCGTCAACTGTAGGCACACTTTAAATACGGCAATGGTACTGCATCCAAGTCATTGCGAATGTTTGGTAAATGGCAAGACAAGCCGGTATGTTACCGCTGTAGTGTCGACCTAAAAGGCAATGTTAGCTCAGCGCGCGACTGGCTTTTCCTTTAGTGGCATTTCCTAGATTTTCAGTCACTCCACTTTCCTAATGTAACCAGTTGTTCTTGTCGGCACTAGTTTGCTTCAATATCTTTAGCTCTGTATATAAAATTACTTTTTAAGTCGCCACATTAGCAGATTAAGTTTAGCGTGACATTTCTAATTGGTGTAAATATAATTTACTGCTTTACAGATGATCATTCTGATTATGGAAGTACCATCAGTGGCAGCACTGGTAAATCACCGGGGCCCGTGTATCAACCTCCGGCGTTCACATATCCAACGCCACCACCTGGAGCTGTGCTCACGCATAAAGCTGCCGTTTACTATCATCACCAGTTGAGTCTTCAGGAAGATCAAGGAATTGATATGACACAAGTACGTATATGAAATGGATGTTTTATCGAACATCATATTTATATTTGTGATGCTTTCTTTAGTCGCCTGGTAGAGACAGTCCAGGGTCATCAAGCGGCAGCGCTGGTTCCGGATCCAGGCATAGTACAGCTTCCCTAGATAGTGGGAGAGCATCCTATCATCCACTGAGCACGGCCGGCCGCAGCACAATTGGATCCGCAAATAGCCCTCGGTGTTCCTTGAGCTCATGTTCTATTGGTTCTGAGCAGGGACGTATCGAACGTATGATCCATCAAGGAGTACCGGTATGTAACAATACTGCTTTGTGAATTAGTAAACGACTAAAACAAATTTGATTCACACTGGAATTAAACCGGCTTAACTAAATACTCTCTTTTATTTCTGTTTCAGGACCAGGAGATCATTCAGGCATGGCTGATGGAACTGCAATTTGAGGATTACATTCCTCTCTTCTTAAAGGCCGGCTACGATCTGCCCACTATTGGCAGGATGACGCCCGAAGATTTAACAGCGATAGGCATTAAGAAACCAAATCATCGTAAGAAGCTCAAGTCCGAAATCGCGCTACTCAACTTGCCCGACAACCTACCCGATTATATACCCGTAAGTGACTTGTGACATGCGAACGCATCCACTAATATTTGAAGTGTTTTCACGTCGCATAATAATACCTGTTTTATTCAATTCAAGAAAATGCGTTAACGTGTGATCAAATGTATGTTGCAGGGCTCGCTGGAGGAATGGTTGAGATTGTTGAGATTAGAGGAGTATCAAAATGCTTTTTTAGATCAAGGCTATCAAACTGTGGACGCCGTCGCACAACTGACCTGGGAGGACTTGGAGGAGTTCGGCATCGTTAAACTCGGCCATCAGAAAAAGATCATGCTGGCTATCAAACGATTTAAAGATTTACGTGCCGGCAAGCGAATAAGCACTGCAGACATGAACCGGTCCTATACACAACAAGTAAGCGACAACGAGATTTTCATTCGTTTAGGCTACGAGACACATTCGTGTTTTATTTCATTTCATTCGAAATTTTAAGCATGTTTTTGTTTTTTTACTTTATTACTGTGATGCGAAATATACTCTTCCTAGAGATGTTTCACATGAATTAATAGATTAATTAATTAATATAATGAATATATTGGCTACTATATTTGTACATTATGAAAATAATTGTGTTCAAATCAAGCTATTGGTACCGTGATAGTGAAGCGAAGACAAATGTGAGATATCTTCCGCTGACGTGCGTACAGGATACGTGTCGTCGTTTGTTTCAAAACTATTCTTCCGCTAGTCGCTTACGCTGTGCATGTTTGTTGTTGTAAAGGACGTGGTGGTGCACGCACCCTTGGGCCCGCCATCGCCTGGTGTCCCAGCAGTCCACAGCACCTTCCGCTCTTTCCATCAGACCTGGGAATTGGATCAGACAAGGCAGCTTGCGGGCGTCGGCACACACTACGTGCAATCCGGATATTGCACTGACATTGTTCCCATCAAGGTACACACACCACATCCACTTAATTCTGTTTTTGTTTATTGATTCATTTTAATATGATTTCTCATCATTAAGCAGATATGTATGTGATCCAACTATTACTCTACTTCATTACCTGTTTGTGCAAGCTTGTTAGATTGTTAGATTCACACAAAAAACGAACGTAGCGTGTCAAATATAATTATTGTACAATTAGAAAATTTACGTTGTTATTGTTGTTGTTTTACAGATTCGTACTGGGCGCGGTAAATCTTTGGAATCTTTGGAGGACCCTAATGAAAGGACGCACCATACTTTTAATCCCGAAAACACGCAGTCCCAACAATATTACTACCAACAGGCGATGCCCTGGAGACGGTCGTACGATGATGGAGACATTACACCCACTAATGAAACAGGGCTTATGTACGAAGGTGGTGGAACGTTGCCGAGGCCACGAGGAGTAATTCGACCTCGTCCAGTGGCGAAAATACAAGGCCAAACTAAGCGCGATCCGTCTTTTCCTGATTATGAAAAGCCACAGTTCAATCCCGAGAAATACGCGCCACAATACAAAACGATTTCGAGGGATATAATGGACGCCAATAAGTACCAGTACAGTCCTATGATGGGCAAGAAGTTGCCGCCGAATCCACCGAAACGGTTAGATTCGTGCTCGGAGAGTAATGAAAATACAACTACCGTGGAGATTCATCATGTACAGACATCGAGTCCGTTACCTCTACCGGCGTATCCGAGTTCGGATAGTTTAAGTATATCTTTGGACAGTCAGGGAGATCTGCCTCTACCACCACCTCCTGCGCCAGGAACACCTCCGGGTGCACAATCGCAAATGAATTCATCAC
This sequence comes from Diploeciton nevermanni, assembly GCA_027575565.1. Lineage (NCBI taxonomy): Eukaryota > Metazoa > Arthropoda > Insecta > Coleoptera > Staphylinidae > Diploeciton > Diploeciton nevermanni. The sequence continues at coordinate 201,213 of JAODIE010000004.1, read as the reverse complement.
GTTCCTGGGGAGCTGAAGAGCAGGAATTAATTAAAACGTTAGCGTTGCAGCACAGAAATGGTTCGGATGCTAGTTTTAAGGTAATTAAACTGTAACATTAATACTCATATAATTTTTCTATAATTCACATGTTTGCTATGAAATTTTAGTCGAGTTCAAGCACCGAATCAGATTCACTGCCATTCGCCAACGAAAATGCCGGTACAATAAGAACACGTGCGGGCAGCCGCGGCGTGGAATATTCTCCAGCCAAGCCGCGATCTACGGCTGGTCTGCCACCTCATCCGTCCCCGACACCATCACGTCAGTCTTCAACAACCGCCACACCAAGAGCTCAAAGGACCGAACCTGCAGATGTACTGAATGATATCGGAAACATGCTTGCTAACTTAACTGATGAGTTGGACGCAATGCTGGAAGAAGAAAAGCGACTAGAGCAGCAACAATGTTTAGAATAATAATCCTTCAAAGTAAGACGACTTCGCACGAGATACAAATCCACAGGTGAGACAAAATATTTACAGAGCAAGACTGATAGCGAGCGTCTTTTTAATTGAGAAATCAAACTGCGAAAGCTTTGAGTAACTTCAGTAATCTTAATTATCCTTTGAATTAATTTGATTTTACACTTATAAATATTGTATATAGCTATAAATAATTTTATTTGAACGGAATGATTTTAATTGTAAACGAAAAGCAGGTACTATTGTTTTAAAGACTTACCTTAGAATTTCAAATTTAAAAGATATTAATATATTATATTTGGATCTCCATACAAAAAGGATTAGGCAAAATTTGTGATACACGAATTTTTATCATTATTTAAAGATGATTTTAGGCTTCGTATTTTAAAATTAGAGATCACGGTTCATATTTGTTAGGTCTCTGTGACATATAATTTGAATCAGAAGAACTTGTAAATAGAGAGAAGGGTAAACTTAGAGACAAGTAAACTAAATTTAAATATTATCAGTAGGGGGAGTTTATTATGATTATGAAATTATATTTTAAATGAAATGCGATAATTTTGTAGCTATTATAGCAAAATAGATTCGATTTTTGGTACGTTTTTGGTACACTTGATACGAAAAACAAATGATAACATACTTAAAATAAATAAGTAATAATGCATATTACTTCTTAATATAATTATGTGAGCGTTGGATGTGAACTAGGGATGTGAACTAATTTGGTGACGAACAAACGATTTTTGTACAAAACTATAACAATGTGATGATCGTGAGATCTTCATGAGAAATGAACACTAGTTGAGAAAGCCAAGTTTAGTACACGGTTTATGTGTAAAATAACAGCATTTCACTATTTACAAGACGCAAAAACATACAATTTTACAAAATTACTTTTAGCTACTTAGCAATTCATACGCAACCTAAAAATGTATTCGGTTAAAAATTGATATTTGGTGTGCAAATGTAACGCATTTACTGCAACTAGTTTTAATTGCAAGTATTCAAAATTGTCATTGATAATACATTCAATACCCTAAATATATTTTGCTATAATGCATACTAATTTAACACATTACTTTCATTCGTCGATGTTATTGAATTAACTAAGCAAAAGACTGGTAGTGTTTCACTTCTCGTTAATTTCCAATGATTGTAATTTGAAATTGTATTTTAATGTTAGATATAAAGCAAAGCAATTTTAAAGTTAGTTACGATTTTCGTGGTGGAATACAGCAACTTAAGCTTTTGGTTTGGTGCCATAATATTGCAAGTACCATTTCTTCTTTTCATATAAGTGTGCGATTGATGCAAACTTGGTCACTAGAGAGTTTTGTACTTCTAATCTTTATCTACAAACAACTATTAAACTAGCCAATTTATACGAAGCAAAATAATTAAATCAATATAAAGAATAAATGATAAAGAGAGTACTGCAGATACAGTATAGTACATTAATTAAAGAAATGAGAACATGCCAATGTTGCTACTTTGTAAAGTTTGTTTTGTGCACTATGATTTGATCGGCATACTTGGATGCAAAATAATTTGATACATGACTTTTAAGTACTATTTGTGTTATATTTGTACATAGATGGAAGCCTAATTATTTCATTTCTGTAAAACGTGTTTAGTTTAGGTAATTCATAATTTACTAGCTTATATTATTGAGTAATGAGAAAATCAAATCGTATATACATGCATTTATATAAGATTAGCTGTTAAATACCATATGGTGCGTCCAATTTTACAAATTTTAAATTGATATCTTGTTTATTGGTTTATAATTATTATGTTTATCTACTTATTAATATTATGTTATACAAGATGAAATGAGGAATCATTAAACTAGAACATGTAAAAAGTGAATAATTATTGATGCCAGTAAACATTCTATATTTCAGCAAAAAAGCTTCTTGGCAGTTAAATGAAATTATGTTATTTAAAAATTCAATAAACTCTTCAAAAAAATGTGTTTTCTTCTATGTTATTAATTATTTAGCAATATACCTAACAAAATCCATTTAAATACTAATTAACGTATATTGATTAAACCACGGACTGAAAGATCGATCGTGCGCAGCAGTTTATACTTGAGATGACCCGCTTAGTACAAGACGACCAATTTTGACCAGCGCAAGT
>JAODIE010000004.1:179708-198504 GCA_027575565.1 Diploeciton nevermanni | reverse complement strand
TAAGTAAGTGTTATAGTGCAAATTTTCAACAATATGAATCTTAAACACTTCGTGACCACACTCAACAATACTTAGAATTTATTGATCAATACAATCTCGAACACTTTCCAAGCGGGTTTATTTCTTTCCTAATAATATATTTATTCAATAATTAATTTTGTTGAATCAGTTTGATATAGGCAATCCAGAAAACGGACAAGAGTAGCAGAAGTGGAGTGCAGCATGTGTGAAAGTAGAAACATACTTTTATCCTTGTTAGTAAGTTAACCTAATACCTATTAAGTATCCCATATTATTTTATTCCTTATTAAATTATTAAAACTTTTTATTCCATTTCTTTGGAATTAATGGCCATTATTTGCCATTTCCTTTCTGTTTATATGATATAAAGCTTTCTTCTGGAACGTTACACCTCACCAAAAAAAAATTCTACATTAAAAAAAAACAAAAAACACTAATCTCTTAAGCTTACCTAATACCATCTTCATATCGCAGTAATTCACTCATAACACAAATATTCCAGTTTCTACTCGAAAATGTTATTTCCAATTCTGACTAAATCGATCGACTATGTCTGAGACAGCTAAAAACAATCAGAATAAATCGCTTTATTGTGGCAATCACCTAAAGGGTAGTCAGTATAACTAACCTCAAGGTTACAACACTTTACACCTTATCAATCACGATCACATGACTAGTACTTTCTAGAACGTACCACATTCTTAGAACGCATATATTGATTATCATGCTTGTAGACTGATAACAGACAAAAAATGATCATATTAATGGCAAGCAATGGAAAAAGAGTGAATGGCACTGAATTATATACAAAACAAAGTAAATGTACTAATGGAAATCTGATAAACACAAATTATATTAATGTATAACTATGTAAGAAAGCTGTAATTTTATTGAGAACCAATCACTTAATTTAGACTGGATAATTACTAACATGCATATCTTTTACCGTCACCCGACAATTGAGCCTGTCATTGGAACAGAGGCAAGTCGTGATAAGGTCAAGTTAACTCAGGGTTGATGGGAGGAGGGATAATGGTGAACAAGTGCTTTTGTTAATGAATCATTCTTTAGATTTCCACTGAGAGTGGAAGAACAATGGAGGCAATATGTCTGTGATAACCATGGAAAGTTCGAAATGGCGGCCGACTGGTCAACGATGCGCATTAATATTGCACGCGGCAATCGCCCTCTCGTGTCACTCATGGGGAATGAATGTAAATGTTGCGTTCGTGTTTGTGAGAATAGCGTGACGGGGTTAATTTTGTATGCCGACACTATCAATTGGGAGGGTTACGATCCGTCTCTCACGCAATCACCACCTTTGATGGTTCATCGAATGCTGACTTTTAATTGTTGCACTACTTTGATCTTATGTAATTTTACTTTGAGTTTATATCATATATTTGAGTTGAGTTGACGAACTAGGTTGCTTGTCTTATATTGGCTAATAAAATGGCTGTTTCTTGTTTCAGCGCTGGAAGTATTGATGTTTTTGATGAGACGGATACAACTCGACGCATTATTTCGACTTTTAATGAAGGGGAGGATAACATAAATGTTGTAGTTAGGTAAAGAGTATCCAGAGATGATGTATCCAGTGGATACATAATAACTTTATATTGGTTTGTTTTTTAGGGTAAGGCCTCTAAACTCAAAAGAGCAACATAGAAGAGATCAACCAGTGTTGCAATTTCCTGGGAAAGGGCAGATTTTTGTAAGTTACCAATTTAACCTCATTAGTTGCTGTTACGCATTTGTCTGGTATACAGTGTGAAGCTGTAGATGATGGTGGTCCTCGTGGTGAAAAGAAACCTAAACTCTTCTCTTACAATGTGGTCTTTGAACCTGCGGCCACTCAAGAAGATGTTTTACAGTATTCCGGGATTAAGCGACTTATTGAAATGGCTATGGAAGGATTTAGATGTACAGCTTTTTGTTATGGCCAGACCGGAAGTGGGAAAACACATACACTTACGGGACCACCTGGATTGGTAACACAATGAGCTTTCATTTAATTGTGGAATCGTAAAATGGAGAGTTTGGTGTTTGTTCTTTTGTTTGTAGTTTGGAAAAAAGTTTGCTCCATATAGTGATCAACATGGTCTCGTTTTCCGATCTTTTCTGTATTTGTTTCAAATGATTAAAGCTAAACCCGAACAACATTTTGTCCTTAAAGCTAGTTTCTTGGAAATATACAATGAAAAAGTAAGTTTCCGTGACTTCTTTTAGGGATGATGATAATGATAATTCTTATTTTTGTTAGGTTATTGATCTGTTAAATCCAGGAAGTGCAAGGAAGCCACTCGCAGTTAGATGGAGTAAAAAAGCACGAGGATTCTTTGTTGAGAATCTCTTCACTGTAGATTGTGAAGAGTTAGATGATTTGATTGCTGTACTTGAAGAAGGAATGAGAAATCGTTCTGTTGGAAGTCACAATATGAATGATACTTCTAGGTATTGCCTAAATTTCTTCTTTCTAATTTTGCCTAAATTCTTTTATGAATGAATAAATACGTTTTGTACTAGTCGAAGTCATACCATCCTATCAGTTTACATCACCTCAGAACAACCAGCTGAAAATGGCGTCTTCATTTCCCGCTCAGGAAAAATTAACTTTGTTGATTTGGCTGGCAGTGAAATGACAAAGAAGACTTTAAGCGAAGGAAAAACTCTGGAAGAAGCGAATAACATCAATAAAAGCTTAATGGTCCTTGGTATGTACTTACAAATAATTAAAATCTAATTACCATTCACATAGTACACACAGAGTTTACTTCTCTGCTATTTTTAACAAGCAATATTGACCTTATCAATTACGTTCTGATTTTTGCCGCCCTGTAATCCTTGTAATTTACTTTTCCGATTGATTGAGGTCAGTAAAACGCTTTCCGATCACAAGCTGATGGAATTTTTCATGTGTTTGATGATGCAGATTGGTGTGTTTGACTTTAGTTTATCGTTGATAGGCTATTGCATCGCGTCATTGAGCGACCCCAAGCGCAAGGACAAACACATCCCATATCGAGACTCGAAACTGACGAAACTCCTGGCGGATTCGTTGGCTGGGAATGGCGTTACATTAATGGCAAGTGTAGCACAAAACGTTTGAATTATTAATAAAAATGTGAATGATAGTATATCATTGATTGATATGATGGATTTCAGATTGCATGCATTTCTCCAGCAAGGTACAACTACGCTGAGACTATCAACACACTGCGATATGCAGCAAGGGCGAAGAAAATACGCACTAAACCAGTGGTTTTAATGGTAATTACAAATTGTGTCAATATGATAACCGAGTGAATACTCTGGTTGGCCAGAAAGTTGAGTGCATTCTGAATTGCCTACAGTGATAGCACGGAAATGTTTTAGGATCCCCGCGAAGCCTTGATTCTCAGCCTGAAACGTGAAGTAAATGCGCTGCAAAGTGAAAACGAACATCTGCGGTCTGCTCTGAATGGGTACAAATCTAGTATTGGCGAAGCAAGCACAGCTGGTGAGTATGTCTTTCAACTCGATTAAGCGATGCGTGGGTCGAGTTATAAATAACTACAACTTGACGCACTTTGCCAGCGTCCGCCCATAACTACAAGCAACGTCAATAGCGCAATGATTAATTCACGCTTGTGAAACTGCGCCACAACTGTTTGGTGCGCATGTTACATTCAGTGATGAGCGCGTGCGCAGATAGCGACCTCGTATCTGTAAGTGAACGCTTGTTGAAAGTCACAGAGGTTGGCTATATACAGGGTCACAAAGCAGACGCCTCTGTGGCCCAATGGATAAGGCATCGGCCTCCTAAGCCGAGGATTGTGGGTTCGAGTCCCACCAGAGGTAGTTTGCGGATTGTTTTTGTTTAACAATTCCTGTTTGGTGCTTTGGGTAGTTTAGGATGCCATTAATACGAACAGATACGATAAAAATTCTTTATTGAATTCTAGGTCGTCCTATCTTGACACCTCAAGATGTGGACCCCGATCGTCTTGCTCAGCTGGAAGGTCCGCAACTTGTCGAACTCATTAGGGTCTATGTGGCTGAGAATGAAGCTCTGCATAAAGACAACGACGAATTGTTTGCTTCCCGTGATGCTCTACTGAGAGAACATGAAATTGTCTCCAGGGAAAATGAGCGGCTTCTTAAGAAACTTGAGGATGTCAATTTGTAAGTAATTGAATTTGGGTTTTGTGAAAGAATGGAACACTTTTCTTAGTTCAATTTGCACTTTTTTTTTAAATTTAAGAAGGCTCATTTATGGCAAGCTTATGCAGAAATTTTAAGTGGGATGGCTCATAAAGTGCAGTTTATTTTACATTATAAATGCTCTAAGGGCGAGTGGTGTGCTTAGAACCTAAGGTACTTCCCATTCAAGTGGAGATGATTCTAGGGCTTGCGTTAGGTCGCCGCTTATACAAACCGGCGCCATTTCAGCGGAATTGATTGGATATCGTGGAAATGGTACGGCTGGGAGTGAGAATAATGTGTGGACCAATCCAATTGACAAGGTATTTCAATTAAAATGTCATCTACCTATTTTTGAATCTAGAAGAATGCTTGGTTTGTTCGTTTGAAGGAGACCAATGAAATTCCAGAGTCTATCCAAAAGGAGCTAGATAAACGTCGTATTGGGGATAGGTAATTTATGAAATGATTAGGGAGAAAATGGTTTATAACTACTGAACCATCTTTTTGTAGTATTCCGGAGAAAATGAGTGCGCACCGAAGGCACAACTCCTGGGATGGTAGGCCAGGTTCCAACACTGCAATTCGCGCCAAGAGTTCCGGCTCTGATGGTGGCAAATCCTCCTATCAGCATACACGTTTGCAGAACATGGAGTAAGTAAATGGCCATTGCATTTTACCCGTAATCAACGCAAATTTAACTATGACTAGTTTTGCGTTAATTCGTATCAGACATATGCTTAACTCAGTTGCGAGCTGCCCAATCATTTCGTATGGATATTTCCGTAACTTTATGATTTCCTCCTCAATTGCTTGTGTGTAGATTGTGCTGCACGTACCAGCATCCTGTGACATTTCTTTGTTATCTTGTGTTTCATGTGGAGAAATCAAGCTCTTATCACGCTGGCAATGCTTTCAAGGCGGAATTAATTCGTACCCAACATGTTACTGATCAGTATCTGATTCATTTGTGGATATGATTTTCTTTGTGTGTCGCACTTTAGTCCCTACTATCTGCCGGATGTTGCGGTGACGTGTGGTTGGAAACTAACGTTATGGAAATATCTGTCACCGAATTTGCAGGCCTGTGTAAAGTAGTACTTAGCACTAAAGCAATACTTAAAGCAGCGTCTCGGGTATGGCGGCGGTGGAGGCAAATAAGCCGCGTTTCTCGATGGGCAGCAAGGACATGTTCGGTAGTTCGATCAGCATCGATCAGGACGACGAAGATATTTTCGACCGGCCGTGAAGGACATGCTCGCACTCTATCACTTTGCGAGTGTGATGTTTATTGAAATTTGTCCTTTTTCAAAATGACCTCTGACTAGCAGAGTACAGCATATATCCACATATATTGTTGTGTTATTATCTTGTTGAGTGTAATATTAATAAACTTTATACAAAACAAGTTATTATACATATGTTTTTAATATGTTCGTTTCAGTGCAAGTTATAATTGTAATAGATAATAATTATTACATACGTGGCCTGATTTTCCACGGGACGCTGCATTAAGTTTTCTACTTTTTTTTTCAATTTCGCGGTGTTGTTGAATCGATTTTCCCATACGTTTATATTTGAAAGTATTTGACATCGTTCACCGGCAATAACGTGGAACAATAATTAGTTGTGGGCGGTAGTGGTTTGAAGCAAAACAAGTTCTTTAAATATAAGTTTTGTGATAATTTGTGACCTGCTTATTATTTATCTTGTGTTTTTCCACTTGTTCGATTTGTCGACATTTGTCGTTTCTCTTCGAAATTCAGGCAACGTTGTTTGCTAGTCCCGCGAGTCTACACCAGGTTGCGCTTTCAGTTGTAAATCGAAATTGTTGACTGCGGGTCGCAGGCGTAAAAACTGAAAAGTCATTGTAGCGCGTCAATTTGACGGTGTGTCATCAAATTATCGCTAGTAGCGTAAGTATCTAAAATAATACCTTAATTGTAAGTGCAGTTAAGAGTGAGCGTTCATCGCGTGTGCTCTTTGTGTGTTATTGGTTTAAATTTCCCGCTGAGCCCTACTAAGGGTAGTTGCCGACCATCTGGCAATACTGCCCATCCGTCGGCTTTGCGCGGCTTGTGTACTGTCGCGCGCGAAGTGCCTCTCTCTTGTTGGCTGCGCCTCTGCTCAGCTCTGTCTTGTCGCACTTGCAAATCCGACCACCATCGCGTTTTTTTTATACTCCATCGCGCTGACGACCGGTGTGCATTGTGCAGCGCGCCGACTTTTTACATTTTTACGCAGAGTGCTGTAATACTTTTGGGCTACAGGGTGGAGGCAGCTAGCATTAAAACCGTTGTCTTGTGTGTCCGATGTCTAGTGCTGAAGTCCTAGCCAGCTCCGTCGATCCCCCAGCCAAGAAACGGAAGCTCGATTCGTCGCTGCCAGCGAGCAACGAAATGGCGAACAACGGCGCGGGCGCCTCCAAGGGGGCTAACGACATCGACGAGGGCCTTTATTCACGTCAGCTGTATGTGCTGGGGCACGAAGCGATGCGGCGAATGGCCACTAGTGATGTGCTCATCTCCGGCCTCGGTGGCCTTGGTGTTGAGGTCGCGAAGAATGTTATTCTCGGCGGCGTGAAGAGTGTGACACTGCACGATCAAGCCAAGTGCAGCAACGATGATCTTTCTTCGCAATTCTATCTCACCGATACTGATATTGGAAGCAACCGTGCTGAGGCCTGCTTGAAGAAGCTCTCGGAGCTCAACACTTATGTTCCGACCAAAGCCTATACCGGTGAACTTACCGAGGAGTTCCTAAGCGCCTTCCGCGTTATTGTCCTCACTGCGAGCTCCCAAGCTGAGCAACTTCTGATTTCTGAGATCACTCATGCCAAGGACATTGCTTTGATTATCGCCGATACTAGGGGCTTATTTGCTCAGGTATTTTGTGATTTTGGATCATCATTCAGTGTGGTTGATGTCAACGGCGAATCTACTGTTTCTGCAATGATTGCTGACATCACAAATGACAAAGAATCAATTGTCACATGCATTGATGATGCTCGCCATGGAATGGAGGATGGTGACTATGTAACATTCTCTGAAATCAAAGGAATGACTGAACTTAACAATCAGGAACCAATGAAAATCAAGGTTTTGGGTCCATATACCTTTAGCATTGGTGATACCACTGCGTTTGGTAAATATGAACGCGGTGGCATTGCCCAACAAGTAAAAATGCCTAAAGTTTTGTCCTTCAAATCACTTGCTGAATCTATCAAGGAGCCAGAGTTTCTTATCACAGATTTTGCCAAGTTTGGTCATCCTCCACAGTTACATATTGCATTCAATGCTCTGCATAAGTACCAGGAGAAGTTTGAAAGATTGCCGAAACCATGGTGTACTGATGATGCTGAAGAATTCATGTCAATTGCAAAGTCGGTTGCTGTTGATGGCGGAAATGACACAGAAGTCAACAGTCAGTTATTGGAGACTTTTGCTAAAGTCAGTGCTGGCTCCTTGAACCCAATAAATGCAACAATTGGAGGAATTGTAGCACAAGAAGTAATGAAGGCATGCTCTGGAAAGTTTCATCCCATTTTTCAATGGATGTATTTTGATGCTATTGAATGTTTGCCAGAAAATAAAGAAGAGATTACTGAAGAGAAAGCGAAACCAGTTGGCTCTCGCTATGATGCACAGATTGCTGTTTTTGGAAGTGACTTCCAGAAGAAACTTGGTTAGTATATATTTTAGCATTACTGTTATTAATATTTAATTCGTATTATTTTTAGGTGCATTGAAATATTTTGTCGTGGGCGCTGGTGCAATCGGATGTGAACTGCTCAAGAACTTTGCGATGATGGGTGTCGCTGGAGATGGCGGCCAACTCACCGTCACCGACATGGATCTCATCGAAAAGTCTAACTTGAACAGGCAATTCTTGTTCAGACCTCATGATGTCCAACGTGCCAAATCAGCAACCGCTGCAAAGGTAATTATATTACTTGTTTCAAAATGAAACTTAACATATTTTGGTCTTCCAGGTTATTAAATCAATGAATCCATCAATTAATATCATCTCTCATGAAAATCGTGTCGGACCGGAAACAGAAGGAATTTACGATGATACTTTCTTTGAAGGATTGGACGGTGTTGCCAATGCTTTGGACAACGTTGATGCTCGTATCTATATGGACCGTCGCTGTGTCTACTACCGAATCCCTCTGTTAGAATCAGGAACCCTCGGTACTAAGGGAAATACTCAAATAGTTGTTCCACATCTAACAGAGTCGTATAGTTCATCTCAAGACCCTCCAGAGAAGTCCATCCCAATTTGTACGCTAAAAAACTTCCCAAACGCAATAGAACACACTTTGCAATGGGCTAGGGATAATTTTGAGGGTCTTTTCAAACAATCCGCCGAAAATGCATCATTATATTTGGCTGATCCTGAATTTATTGATCGTACGATCAAATTACCCGGTGTTCAGCCTGTGGAGGTCCTGGAATCAGTGAAAGCTGCCATTGTTGATGATCGTCCTTTGAATATGCAGGATTGCGTCGCATGGGCTCGTTTACATTGGGAGGAACAATATAGCAATCAAATCAAACAGTTGTTATTTAACTTCCCACCAGACCAACTTACATCTACAGGTCAATTATTCTGGAGTGGGCCAAAGAGGTGTCCAGCGCCGTTGAAGTTTGACCCTAATGTTTCCCTTCATTTGGATTATGTCTATGCTGCTGCTAATCTGAAAGCAGAGGTTTACGGTATTCCTCAGGAACGGGATCGTGCGAAGATTTTGGAGTTGGTTAATAATGTTGTGGTAGGTTTCTAAAATTTTATTATCTGTAGAATTTTGAGCTTACTTCTGTGTTACAGGTTCCTGAATTTGTTCCCAAATCTGGCGTAAAGATTGCCGTAACTGATTCACAACTGAATGTTCAAAATGGATCAAGTTGTGATTTAGATCGTGTTGGTCAACTGACTGAAAGCCTTCCCTCAGTATCCTCTCTGGCTGGATTGAAACTTTCTCCCCTTGAATTTGAGAAAGATGATGACTCCAACTTTCACATCGATTTTATCGTTGCGGCGTCGAATTTACGTGCTGCTAATTACCAAATTCCCTCAGCGGATCGTCACAAATCCAAACTTATCGCTGGCAAAATTATCCCCGCGATCGCAACTACAACTTCAGTCGTGGCTGGTCTTGTTGGACTGGAGTTTTATAAGCTTGCTCGTGGCGTTCGAAAAATGGAAACCTTCAAGAATGGTTTTGTGAATTTGGCTTTGCCATTCTTTGGATTTTCGGAACCAATTTCTGCTCCGAAGCTGGAATACTGCGGCAATGAATGGACTCTCTGGGATCGTTTTGATGTCGATGGAGAAATGACTCTCCAGGAATTCTTAGACTACTTTAAGGATAAACACGGTTTAGAAATTACCATGTTGTCGCAAGGTGTATGCATGCTTTATTCATTCTTCATGGCGAAAGCAAAAGCGCAAGAACGTCTTCAACTGCCCATGTCTGAAGTTGTCAAGCGCGTTTCTAAAAAGAAATTAGAACCACATGTGCGAGCGCTTGTCTTTGAACTGTGCTGCAATGATGTCGATGGCAACGATGTCGAGGTACCGTACGTCAAGTATAACTTGCCGTAGGCGAGTGCGTTCGCCATCAGCGCGACTCTTTGACCAGCAAAAGCTCCCTCGGACCATCAACGAGTGCGTGCGTTAAAAATTATTACGGTATGAAATAAAAATTGTGATCTTGTTAACTATGAAAAATTGAATTGTTTATAAATGTAGAATTATTTTGTATCGGCGCTGGACAAGGGACGAAGCGTGTTGGGATGGCGGCGACTTCTCGACGACGGGTCATTAATGTAGGCGGCTAACTATATTCTACGGAGGTTATTTATATATCAAAAATTAACGATAATCGCACATGTACTGCTATGCGAGTGAGTGAGGTGAATTACTAATAGCGTAGCATTTATTTGGACGTGTATAACCTAAGGCGACGCGATTTATCACTAGTTTTGGTAATGCTGAGTTCGGATGCATAGCATATTTTTACTTTTGGTGTCCAAGTAAGGGTAGCATAGTGTTTATTTTCTTATTAGTATTTTCACGTGTGAAGTTTATCGACATCAATAAATACAGCTAAATTGATATTAACAGCTCAACAATATTAATTATTCACCATTTCAATAAATACTTTTGATCATGTATTTAATGTGGGTTATGATGATTTAATTTTCCGCGAAGTCGACTGAAGGAAGCAACAAGCCAAAAACGTTTCATGTGTAAATATTAAGTGCCAATTTATTTTAACATAATTATTACTAACAGCCATTTTTTTAGTATTGAGTCTGGAAACTTTCAGCCCCGAACCGTCATTAAAATCATGGAAACAAAATGTTATGAAACACGAGATTGCTATATTTTAAAATAAAAACGCAGGCGAAACCATACCTGTAAGAACTATAAATGTCCCCAGGTCTTTAGAATATTTCAATGGTAATGAAAATGAATACAATTAAAACACATTATTATTTTCTGTGTTGTAAAATAAAACTAAAGAAAGGTCTTAACCAATTATTTTAATAAAATAATATAGAGTATTTATATTTGATTAAAGTTTCTTATCATGTTGTTGACAGTTGGCGACAACGTACTGTTGACACATTTCACACTAAATTATTACATTCTCGCATTAACCACAGTCACGTTTTCCGCTTGCTTGGTTTGCATGCCGCTGTAACCGGCGCTTATTAAATTTTGATTTCTACACAAGATAAACAAAATGAGCGGCATCTTCAAAGTAGCAAGTAGATTCAATACATTGCGGGCATTATTGCACCCAGTGAGAAGTATTGTACAAAATGCGACCATCAACGCCACCCAGCAGCAACACCGACAAATCGCGAGAAGTCTTTGGTACATGTGCAATTCACGCGATAATTACGCACATCTCACAAAGAACACCACTGAACTGTGCAGCTGCGGCTGTGGAAGTCATGCCGGTGTACATACCAAAGGGGAGCGCGAGTTGGTGGAATTCTTGACGGAGGAAATCCTCGCCGAACGCAAGGCACAGAAGGCAAAAACTATTCCTACAGAAGTGGATGGATTCACGGCAACTCTAAATGGAGCTGAGGTTACTTTGACCAAAACCTCAGATAAGGAAACGTAAGAAAACATCAATAAATATGACAGTAATTTTATACATTCTTTGCCTGTGTTCCTATTTAGCATTAAGATTCGCTTCAATGTTAACCACACAGTTGACACTGATCATGAGGCTGAGGTCAACCCCAATATGGACAAGGCAGAAATTGGTGAATTGAAGTCCAAGCCAGCATTTAAAGTTGATCTGCTAAGGGGGGATATTACTGTTAGCCTATTGTGTTCATTTATTGGCCCCAATGAACAAGATGAAAACTACAATGATGTCTTTGGCATTGACGAGATCAGCATTTTCTCCGGCGATTGGAATGAGAATGTGTACGCCGTGTCCGGGGACGTCGTAGACACCTACCTGTATGATCTTCTAATGAACTATCTGGAGGAGAAAGGAGTCAGCAATGAGTTTGTGGAGAAAGTTAGTGAATACAGCACTGCCTATGAGCACTCCTGCTACATTGGCTTGCTGGAGGGCCTCTCAAAATTCGCATCGGGAAAATAGTTTATTATTAGCTTTAACAAATATTAATAAGTGATGTTTAAGTTGTTTTTGTCAGTGGATGCCAAGTACCATTGCTTGCCTGTTGTTATTCCCATAGGCCAGCACACACCAAAGGAATGAACGGACGCGTTACTGACCCAAAATGACAACTCATGATTGTTATTCCTTTTCTACTTCATTCTCATGATAATAAAATTGTAAATGCAGTAAGGCGTGGGGAATAGCTATGAGAAAACTGCATCATTTGTACCATTTCCATCAGGTGGCTGCAGTGACTTTGAAATAGTAATTGTTATTGATTATTTTACTGTACATGGTTTTTGTTTGGTGGCTTCCTCTCCTGTTCAGTTCCAAGTAGGTCTTTTTCAACTTCTTTTAGATCAATATTGTGTGTCTTCATTGCTCTCTAGATGGGAAGTACAAGTTATGTAATACAAAGATACATGAAGAGTCACTTAGCAACTTACTTGAACACATTCTTGGTATACTTTGAGGAGAGGAGCACACATTTTGTCATCTGTAGAGCCTTTGAGAAAATGTTCTGAGAACCATGTGTTGAAGCAAGCGTCGTATTGTTTCTTTAACTCATTACAATCAGCTCCAATACTATTCATCTTGTCGATATATTTACATATGTTCACTTATAATTTTGCTTAAGGCAACGTGAAGCGTTGGGTTTATTTTCGATTTTCGCATTTTTATAGGTTAGAACAAATTGTTCCCAAGGGTAAAGTAGGAAAGAATTTAGAAAACGGGTCCACTGTAAAATAGATGGTGTACTAATTTTGTTTTGCAAATAAAAATTTTAATTCAATAAATAAAGTTAAACACAATTAATGAATAGCGGTCGATACAGGTGCTTCCAGGCTATGTTGTATGGTAAGTGTGTGGTAATTGTTGCAATTTTCAAGTACATACTTTTAATGAAGACATTCGTAAATGTATTGTAGGCAGAGAATTTTTTTAGTTGCAATTCTATTATAGAGATTACTCCCATACTGAAAAAGACAACATGCCGAAAACGTTATACCAAGTGACTAAAGGTAAGTCTAGTTTAATAAGTCTAGTAAAGTAAGTATAGTGAAGTTTTGTCAACATAATAAATTATATTATATATACATTTATGTATGATTATTTACTATGTAAAGTATGAACGAACAAGAGTTGTAGTGTCACCTGAATTAAACCAAGGAAATCAAGTAAATTAAGTATAATAGCCATAAATGAGCACAATTCACAGCAATCTAAATTGGTATAGGTAGAACTATTATTATTTTGTTAAATTAAATATTAATGAGGAATATATATATATATATGGTTTGTTGATTCTGCTATAAATGTTCTTGGATGTCTGAAGCCTGTGAGTAGAACAAAATGAGAGATGGAGTGGAATGTTTATACAAGTGTTGTCTTAAAATTTCTTCCATACTTTGTTTGTTTTTCAGGTGTCCATAGTTTTAAAGATGTTCATACCTTTACGCTTGTTTACACCCGCTAGTTTCACAATAATTTTGTATTCTCATCCACCAATGTCATTAGTATGTTTAATGGAACATTGTCAATGCATCAACGTAAAATTAGAGTATTAATTTAAGACAAATTTAACTGCTAGAAATATTCGCATAATTCAGGGAAAACCATTGGTACCTTTCGCTTTTTAAAGCGTAAAGTGGAAATTGTATAAAAATGTACTTGCACGCAGCATATGTTTTCTACTTTTTTGCATTACAACTCGAAATATGCGCGAATTATCCAGTCCGAATGAGAATGGGAGACCTTAAAGAGCACTTGTTGCGCATACCAATTAATAAAAATGTAAACAAGTAAATATGGGAAAATAGAGTTGCAAAAAAGCTTAATTGATGTAGAGTGGCCAATTTACTCTAAAAATATTGAAAAGAGTTGATATGGGAGTTTGAATTTGATATTTTGGGTACTTTCAGGTTTTTGTGATGTTATTGTTTTGATTAATTTAATGTTATATAAGGCAGCCAAGTTATGGGACAATACATCAAACTGCACTCAAAATTCGGTCAAACACTAAAATCAAAACAAGAGAAAAAAAAAACGATCGACGACTTGAAATTTTATATGTAAATAGATACTTCGTTTGTTGTTTGGTTTTATTGTGCTTTATGGTGAAATTAGTACTATAACTGTTATGTTTTTAAAGATTTTTTTTAAATGCTCCATTTACTTGTGTGGAAAAACAGGTAAATTAAATAATTTGATTAGGTTTTAATTTTTAACATTTTTGCGACAAGTTTTTATTACTTTATTATTTTATATTTTTAAATAATTACAAAAACACAAATCTATTGTTGAAGTGACAAAGTGTAACTAGCTTTCGTATTTACAGCAAATCCTTTTATTTGATACTCACATTGTGAGAAAGCATAACTTACTCCGTCAACTTCAAAATTCGGACCTATTGGATTTTATTTAACACCCAAATTCTGAATTGAAAAAAAATGAATTAGTTTTCTATCTTGTAAATTCCGCCGTATTGGATTTTTAAGAATTCAAATAGGTAAACGTTGTCATCTAAACTAAACGTGTGTACAACATTTCAGCTCAATCGGATGAATATACCTGTTTTAAAAATGAGTTGCAAGATTCTACCTGCACACATATTGCAAGTTAAATAAAAGCTTTTAAAATAATACTAGAATGCTAATAAAATGCACTTCGAAGAACTCAGATTTCTTAAATTATAATATCACACTCTCATCTAATATATACACAATCTCTTTTAAAAATATAAACATGCTAATACAATATCCTATTACCAAAGCATAAAAACCTCCTTGTAACTCAATTATGCCCAACGGATAATATTCCCCGTCCAACCCAACGGCATACACTGACGACAACATGGCAGTTGTTCGATAAAAATCCTTCTCATCTATTTTTGCTCCTTCCATCCATGCATTTATAAGTCCGTAGTCTCTCGCTCTATTAATCACATCATCAAATAACCTCTTAAAAGGTGATCCGGCTTTATACTGTATAACAAAAAAGAATTTTCCATAACATTCCCTCAATAACATCAGATTATTCTTAATGAAATAATCCAATTTTACTTCTTGTATGATGTAGTTATTTGTTAATAAAGTACAAAAGTAACATGACTTTGTTTTTGGTATCAAACTGTTGAACTCCCCATAAAATGCTTGATCAGCGACTCGACGCACATATTCATTAGTTGAATTCTTCATTATTCTATTTATGTAATCATTTTGTTCATAACACTGTAATCCTGCTTTGTAAACATCCTCGTATGTCCTAATAGGAGTGGTATAACGGGGTTTTGTTAGAATCATTGAATATCCCGCTGACATTGCAGTACAAATCAACAAACAGAACATCAACCATGTTACTTTCATGATTCTGCTAGGTATGTTGTTTATGGTGTAGGAAGGGTTTCCGAAAACTGTTCTGAAGACTTCAATGAATGCTTTGAAGAAAGAGAATTTCTCGGAGTACATGTGTATTAGAGATACTAGAACAATAGCTACAATAAGACCTACCCACATATTGACCTGCATTATTTGAAACACATAAGTTTCTATTGGGAGTAGATAAGGTTTAGGCACTAGTAAAGTTGCACATGATTGAAAAAGTGGTGCCGAAAAATCTATACCCATTGATGAAGCCGCAATGCGCCAGGCACCTCCTACTCCAATATCAGCCACTCCGTCATAGAGATCATTCAGCATTTGTTCATATGCTCCTGATGTCCAACATTTAATATGATAGTTACCTTTTGGCAACGCTAACTTTATTATATTATATTCTATGCCTTTTATGATTGCAGTATCATTACATTTGATAAATGGTAAGAAATTCGATGCAGTAATATTGATCCATTGATCATCAGCTGGTACCCATCTAGGTACCTTACGTGGAACATAAGTGTGTATCTCGTTTAGAGGAATTCGAGAACAGTTTCGGATTGAGTAGAGATTCACTTCTTTTAATTTGATGGTCATCAAGTAGACGTGAAGTCCATAAAGTTGATCAAACAACTTGTAATTTGAACACTTTTCTTCGAAATTGTAATTATCTTCAATATTCTCATTAAAAATGAGTAATCTTAGGTTAATATTATTATAGAATGGGTATTTGTTGAGGCCCATTAAGTTGGTTGAGTTCTCGACGACGATATACCCTGAAGGAATACATAAATTCTCATATCGCACAACCGGAATATCATTTTGTATTAGGTGATGATCAAGAAGTACAGATCGAGGTCCAATATAATGAATGCATTGTGTATCATATAATACCATATTTAGAATATATGTAATTAAATTAATGTAGTCTGGATTTATTTGGTTTATTGTTGAGAACCACATTTTCAATCGTTCTGCTGAAGGAAATGTGGGTGATTGTATCACCCACACTTATTGGTTCTGCATTATATCAACATAACTATCTATCTTATAAATCAACAAATATTGAAACGTCAACTACGAATATAAACATGACCGAAGTATATTTGTTAAATAAAATAATAGTATATACGTATAGAAATGGTAAATATTTAAGTTTGTATTAATACTTGGCAAATAAAACATTTACGAGGCAACATGAAATATGCACCAAGTGTTTGCATTTGCTAAAATATATATTTATATATTTTTATTGTATTCGCTATGTTAATAATGCTTTTCTGTGGTACGTTTAACTTGTGTACAACGCAGTAAAATTAAGAAATATAAAATCCAAGGAAACATTTTTTTTTTTAGAATAACAATGATCCCGAGCAATTCTCACAATTAAACACAAATTATGATTCCACATTTAATCTAAACGGCATTTATTATTACACAATCTAACTTTCCAAGAGTTTTTTTCTCAGTAGCTATAACCATAAAGAATATTATATGGCAAATGAAGTGTTATTTATTTTTCCTTGCATCTTTTGATGGAATTAATATTTTATAACTTCATAATTAACCTGATTTTATTTAATGTCAGTTTATTAAGTTGGTTTAGTTACTTTAGTTAGTTTAGTTAGATGCAAAGAATATTTATGTTGAGTGCGGTTTGAACTCACGCCCATAGAAATGAACTGTGAGCACCCGACCACCCTGCCTCACGCAAACTCAATAATTGCAAAACTACTTGCCATTAAAACACCTGTTAAATCTACTCAGCAGCCAGCAAAAAATATATATCTTTTCGAGTTTAACACTTTCGATCTATGTGACCCACTGTGGACCATGTTCTACGCGACGGTACTTGTTTCACTCTCTTATATTTTTCTCGGCCTGGACGATACCTAAGCGCGGCACACTGGACCGCTTTTAAGAAACAAAGCACAAACGGTAACGTCCAGGCGCTCTAGATTAATTCAAGAGCTTAAGACTAGCGCCGGTGACACCAGGCCCCTAGACCGATTGTAGTGAGCGACTGCAATCGATAACAGCCTACCTTATTGTGATTTCATCCATCGTATGTATAACTACAGAATATCGTTGGGTGTGTTGACGAAGTGTTTAGAATTTATATATTCATATCTCAGTATAATCAGATTATACTGAAGAAAGAGCAACAAGTCGAAAACGTTATACCAAATGAATATTAGTAAGTGTTATAGCGAAATTTTATCTACATAATAATATAAATATAGTAAATATTTATTAATTAATTAATCTTCAATGCGCTTTTCTTTCTTGGATATTGTTTGATAATAATTAATTGAAGTTCTTTTGTGATAGGACACTGAAAGTCTCAATAAACATTGCAAATTTTTATCTGTCAACCCCGTTCTGTATTTTGATTTTATGAAAATCTTTGTAGAAAATGTTTGTTCGCATAAATAAGTGCTAGAAAAAAGACAAATTATTGATTTTGCAACATTTTTTAAATTGCAAAAAAGTGCATAGTTAAATTGCAAATCACTTAACTCTAACTGTAAATTGTCTGTTTTCAAAGTAGGAAAATGTCAATAATTATTCTTTTCAAGTTGAGCATTGAATAATTGCATTTTAAGCTGGAAACTTTTGATTGTAAATAGTTTGTTGATTAACGTTCTATTGCTTGGTAGTGTAATATTTAATTGATTGAGGTAACTTGTAATGTCTATGAAAAGAGCTAACTCACTTATCCATTTAAAACTACCACAACTGACTGATACATTTTACTTCAGGAAATTAAATTATATATACGACATAGCGTTTTTGTGAATATTGATAGAATTTTACTACAATATTTACATTTCTTCAAACTTACACCTTTTGCGATAAGTGTATATTGATGATAAATAAAGTTGTAGTCATAGCTGTGCAATATTCTTTCATTTTTTTATTAATCAGATCTACCAAACTAGTACTGTGACTAGTCATATTCTTTGCACGGGCAGTTGTCATATTTATAAATTTTTCCCACTTGAGATCGTACCCATTGAAAACATCTGATAGTTTCAAAAATATACCTTTATCTCTTGTATTCCCATAGAAGCTTTTTAATGCAGCAAGTTTTTCTGTCACATAAAATTGTTATCAATTCCACGGACAAAAATCAACAATTGAGCGGTGCTAGTGAAAAATAAGGTAGAAAAATGTAAACAAGTTTCTTTTAGTTTATTAAGTATATTAGTTAATATATATTCAATACGTCGAACTACCGTTCAAATTGATCAAAATCACTTTTGTGTCGTAGTGACGACGCAAATTAAATTCTTTGAATACGCTTAATAACACTGTGAAACAGCAAATTTCCGATTAAGATGGCATTAACTGCATCCGATAAATCACAATTTTCTAAGAAAACGGATTTTTCAAAATGTTTCAATCCCCTATCGTTTTTTTTAAATTTGATTTTAGTGTTTGGGTATTTTGCTTGCAATTTAATATATTGTCGCATGACTACAGTAATTATTGTTAGATCATTTAGCTGTTTTCAATAACAATTCGTAAATAAATACCGAAGAAATGTGTGAAAACGTGA